>JAKSYS010000145.1:0-106082 GCA_022925895.1 Fragilaria crotonensis
CTGGAGGTTCCGGAATATCTTCTTTTCGAGGACGCTTCTGTCGACCGACATGAAAAATAAGTGAAAACGGATAAACGAGTTTATTGATTTTCCGACGGAATTTCGAACCTGACATATGGACTAAAGTTTTCAGATCAAATATGAATTCACCTCTCTGGAATACTAGAAATGTTCGTTCGACAAATTCGCCGTGACAAAAGGGGAAGAAGGCTTGGAAAAATGCACGGCAACGACTTCTGTATGACAATCCAATGAATGCATTCTTCACGTTTGATTCTTAAGGAATTTACTTGAGATACTCCGAAGCACATGAATGGAACCCTTTAATTAGGAATCGTCGAGATACATTTTTTTGTGGCAGTTTCTTAAATTTTCTTAAGTTTTCTCATACTTTCTTAAGAAACTTTAAGAAGATTTGAGTAGCTTAAAAAATCTTAAATATTCTACGTGAATCTGGTAATAAAATCGCTCCTTCTTAAATTTTCTTAAATAATCTCAAACTTTCTCAATCGGACGTGAGAAAATAGAAGTTGCTCATATTTTCTTAAACTTTCTCATACTTTCTCAACCCTTCCTTAAGCAAGATTCCTATGTGTAACTCTTGTTCCAAAACAATTTGTCCGAACGATGGCCTAGGACAATATGAAATGATTATAGTGTATGCATAGAACAAGAGATCGTGTGTAGGAATGGTACGATACAAATAGTTGATAGTCCATCAGATTATATACTGTCTTTCTCGATTTGTACATACAAAAGTGAGGTGTGTCACGTTTTGACACTAGATTTGATCGTGAATTACACATTTTCGTGGTTTAGACATTTTTTGTATGCACTTACACATTCTTCCAAAACTGTACGGAGTACGATAATCGGTGTACACGATTTAGAAGGAATTCCGGAACCTCCTGATCCGTGAGAACGAATCATGTTTTCGGTTTTCGGGTGAAACCTCACACAATTCACATCATGGCGATGACGCGAAGACTATGTCGACGATATTTCCAGTTAACGGATTTCATTTGGCGAGTACATCCACCAGCTGTCATTGAAGGAGTTGTCCTATTTCTAAGGCAAAGATGCTCAAGAATGTCCAAAGCCGTACAGAAACCACGTATAATTTTACAAGCAGTCATTTCAAAGCCAGGACGGGGTACATGTGCTTTCTCATTTTTCAAAGATACCTTTCTGTGCGTATGAAATGACCTGAAAATATTCCTACAATTTTAGGGAAGTGTGAACACACCTACGGTACGGTCGAGTACGTAGTACCCTCTTTTCGCGAATGAACAGTCCAATCCAAAATCTTGCTCTTGGGAGGAACCGCCATGATCATAGCAACGATCGACTGGCAACCGAAGAAGTCAAAGATTCAACCATGACTTTGATCCTGCCGACAGATATAATGCTTGGACGAGGTCCAACATGCTACAACAATCCAGGCAACAAGGTGTTTCGAAATCTGATCAAGGAACACGTTACAGAGTACAAGAACGACGCCCGACGGAAAGACAAGGCCGCACTAGTTAAGTTGTTGGTTTCCAAGATTGAAGCGAAGGGCTATCGTTTTCTCCATCGATCCAAGGATGGGGAATGGGTTGAAGCGCCTTCGAATATTGTCAAGAACAAGGTTGGCCACGGACTTCGAGACGCTCGAATTGAGGCTGGTAAAATTGACGGCAACGTCAATGTGTCTCCAACGAAACCCCGTCCCAACCGTAAAGTGCAAAAGCTTACGTTCCAGGTCGTGCCAGTCATCTCTGTGCAGGCGATGGACGCGGAAGTAATGCGAGGTGATGAGTCGGGCAACATCCTCATTATCACCACGGGCGAAGACTCTAGATACGAATCTTTGCGCTCATTTTCTCATGTTTATCTTGTGCAAGGTGCGCAAGTTCCAGAGAGGAAACAACAAGTCTACGCTGAAAAGGCACCATCCAATCTGAATATAGCTTCTGATTCAGACTTGATGATCCATGAGTCAATTCCAGAGAAAGGACAACAACGCATCGATGCAACGAAGGCTTCCAATCTCAACAAGACCATAGATTCAGACGCGATGCTACATGAGCCAATTGCAGACAAGGGACAACAACTCCGCGATGCAAACCCACCATCCGATCTGAACGAGGACATCGATTCGGATGTGATGATAGATGAGCCAATTCCAGACAAGGAACAACAACTCATCGACTCAAAGTCACCATCCGATCTGAAAATACCTTCTGATTCAGACTTGCTCATGCATGAGCCAATTCCAGAGAAAGGACAAGAAGTCATCGATGCAAGCACGCCTTCCAATCAGAGCAAGGCCATTGATTCAGACGCGATGCCACATGAGCCGAATCCAGAGAAGGGACAAGAACTCATCGATGCAAGCACTCCTTCCAATCAGAGCAAGGCCATTGATTCAGCCGCGATGCCACATGAGCCGAATCCAGAGAAGGGACAACAAATCCGCGATGCAAATTCGCCTTCCAATCTGGACGAGGCCTGTGATTCAGACGCGATACCAGATGAGCCACTTCCAGACAAGGGACAACAACTCCGCGATGCAGACTTACCATCCAATCTGAACGAGGACATCGATTCAGACGTGATGTCACATGAGCCAATTCCAGACAAGGAACAACAACTCATCGACTCAAAGGCGCCATCCGATCTGAATATAGCTTCTGATTCAAACTCGATCATGCATCGGCCAATTCCAGAAAAAGGACAACAAATCCGCGATGCAAGGAATCTCAGCAACGACACTGATTCAGACTTGATGATGCATGAGCCAAATCCAGACAAGGGACAACAACTCCGCGATACAAGGACGCCTTCCAATCTGAACAACGCCTTTGATTCAGACGTGATGACGCAGGAGCCAATTCCAGAGAAGGGACAAAAATGCATCGATCCAAGTGCAACATCCACTCTGAAACAAGCCTTTGATTCAGACGTTGTATCGCAAGAGCAAATTCCAGAGAAGGGACAACTCCTCCTCGATGCAAACGTACCATCCAATCTGAGCAGGGATTTTGATTCGAACTTGACGCCACATGAACATATTCCAGAGAAGGAGCAACAACTCATCGATGCAAAGGCACCATCCAAACTGAATAAAGCTACTGATGCAGACTTGATCATGCGTGAGCAAGTTCAAGAGAACGGACAACAACTCAGCGATGCAAGGACACCTTCCAATCTGAACGAGACCATTGATTCAGACTCGATGATGCATGAGCCAAATCCAGACAAGGGACAACAATTCCGCGATGCGAAGACGGCTTCCAATCTGAACAACTCCTTTGATTCAGACTTGATGATGCGTGAGCCAATTTCAGAGAAAAGACAACAACTCATCGATGCAACAGCATCATCCGGACTGTACAGGGATTTTGCGTCAGACTGGATGCGACAAGCCCCAATTCAAGAGAAGGGGCAACAACTCCTCGATGCAAGAACGCCTTGCGATCTGAACGAGGCCTTTGATTCAGACTTGATGCCACATGAGCTTAATCCAGAGAAGGGGGAACAACTCCTCGATGCAAATGTACCATCCAATCTGAACGAGGCCTTTGATACAGACTTGATATCACATGAGCCAAATCCAGGTATGGGACAACAAGTTATCGATGCAGACGTACCATCCAGACTGCAAAGGGATTTTGCCTCAGACTGGATGCCAATTCCAGACAAGGGGGAACAACTCCTCGATGCAAGGGCGGCGTTCAATCTGAACGAGGCCTTTGATTCAGACTCAATGTCACATGAGCCAATTCCAGTGGAGGGTCAACAACTTTTTGATGCAAACGGACCATCCAGACTGTACAGGGATTTTGCGTCAGATCAGATGCCGCAAGCGCTAATTCCAGATAAGGGGGAACAACTCCTCGATGCAAGGACGGCGTTCAATCTGAACGAGGCCCTTGATTCAGACTCAATGTCACATGAGCCAATTGCAGTGAAGGGACAACAACTCTTCGATGCAAGCGGACCATCTAGACTGTACAGGGATTTTGTGTCAGACCAGATGCCGCATACGCCAATTCCAGATAAGGGGGAACAACTCCTCGATGCAAGGACGGCGTTCAATCTGAACGAGGCCTTTGATTCAGACTCAATGTCACATGAGCCAATTCCAGTGGAGGGTCAACAACTTTTTGATGCAAACGGACCATCCAGACTGTACAGGGATTTTGCGTCAGATCAGATGCCGCAAGCCCCAATTCCAGATAAGGGGGAACAACTTCTCGATGCAAGGACGGCGTTCAATCTGAACGAGGCCTTTGATTCAGACTCAATGTCACATGAGCCAATTCCAGTGGAGGGTCAACAACTTTTTGATGCAAACGGACCATCCAGACTGTACAGGGATTTTGCGTTAGACCAGATGCCGCAAGCGCCAATTCAAGATAAGGAGGAACAACTCCTCGATGCAAGGACGGCGTTCCATCTCAACGAGGCCTTTGATTCAGACTCAATGTCACATGAGCCAATTCCAGTGGAGGGTCAACAACTTTTTGATGCAAGCGGACCATCCAGACTGTACAGGGATTTTGTGTCAGACCAGATGCCGCAAGCCCCAATTCAAGAGAAGGGAGAACAACTCCTCGATGCAAGGACGGCGTTCAATCTGAAAGAGGCCTTTGATTCAGACTCAATGTCACATGAGCCCATTCCAGTGAAAGGACAACAGCTCCTCAATGTTTACGTACCATCCAATCTGAACGAGGCCTTTGATTCTGACTTGATGTCACATGAGCGCATTCCAGAGAAGGGACAACAATATTTTGATGCAAGCGCAACATCCAATCTGAACGAGGCCTTTGATTCGGACTTCATGTCACGTGAGCTAATTGCAGAGAAGGGACAACAACTCATCGATGCCAATCCATCAACCAGACTGTACAGGGATTTTGCGTCAGAGTGGATGCCGCAAGCCCCAATCCAAGAGAAGGAGCAAGAACTCCTCGATGCAAGGAAGGCTTTTAATCTGAACAAGGCCTTTGATTCAGACTTGATGCTACAGGAGCCAATTTCAGATATGGGACAACATCTCATCGATCCAGACGCACCATCCAATCTGAACGAGGCATTTGATTCAGACATGATGATGCATGAGCCAAATCTAGACATGGGACAACAACTTTTCGATGCAAACGGACCATTCAGACTGTACAGGGATTTTGCGTCGGACCGGATGCCGCAAGCGCCAATTCCAGATAAGGGGGAACAACTCCTCGATGCAAGGACGGCTTTCAATCTGAGCGAGGCCTTTGATTCTGACGTGATGCCGGATGAGTTTATTCCAGAGAAGGATCACCAACTCCTCGATGCAAACGTACCATCCGATCTGAACAAGGCCTTTGAATCAGACTTCATGTCACATGAGTCAAATCCAGGTATGGGGCAACAAAGTTTTGATGCAAACGTAACATCTAACCAGAACGACGCCATCGATTCAGTCTGGATGCCGCATGCGCAAGTTCCAGACAAAGGGGAACAACTCCTCGATGCAAGGACGGCGTTCGATCTGAACGAGGCCTTTGATTCAGACTTGATGTCACATGAGCTTATTCCAGATCCAGAGAAGGGAAGACAACTTCTCGATGCAAATGTACCATCCAATCTGACCAAGGCCTTCGATGCAGACTTGATGTCACATGAGCCAATTCCAGAGAAGGGACAACAACGTTTTGATGCAAACGTAACGTCTAACCAGAACGACGCCATCGATTCAGACTGGATGCCGCATGAGCCAATTCCAGACGAGGGGCAACAACTTCTCGATGCAAGGACGGGTTTCAATCAAAGCATGGCATTTGATTCAGACTTGATGTCGCATGAGCTTATTCCAGATCCAGAGATGGGAGAACAATGCCTCGATGCAAACGTACCATCCAATCTGAACGAGGCCTTCGATGCAGACTCGATGTCACATGAGCCAATTCCAGAGAAGGGACAACAACGTTTTGATGCAAACGTAACGTCTAACCAGAACGACGCCATCGATTCAGACTGGATGCCGCATGAGCCAATTCCAGACGAGGGGCAACAACTTCTCGATGCAAGGACGGGTTTCAATCAAAGCATGGCATTTGATTCAGACTTGATGTCGCATGAGCTTATTCCAGATCCAGAGATGGGAGAACAATGCCTCGATGCAAACGTACCATCCAATCTGAACGAGGCCTTCGATGCAGACTTGATGTCACATGAGCCAATTCCAGAGAAGGGACAACAACGTTTTGATGCAAACGTAACGTCTAACCAGAACGACGCCATCGATTCAGACTGGATTCCGCATGATCCAATTCCAGACGAGGGGCAACAAATTCTCGATGCAAGGACGGGTTTCAATCAAAACATGGCATTTGATTCAGACTTGATGTCGCATGAGCTTATTCCAGATCCAGAGATGGGAGAACAATGCTTCGATGCAAACGTACCATCCAATCTGAACGAGGCCTTCGATGCAGACTTGATGTCACAAAAGCCAATTCCAGACAATGGGCAACAACTTCTCGATGCAAGGACGGGTTTCAATCAAAACATGGCAGTTGATTCAGACTTGATGTCGCATGAGCTTATTCCAGATCCAGATATTGGACAACGTCTCATCGATCCAGACGCACCATCCGATATGAACGAGGCCTTTAAATCAGACGTGATGCCACATGAGCCAATTCCAGAGATGGGACAACATAACATCGATCCAGACGCGCCATCCAATCTGAACGAGGCCTTTGATTCAAAGTTGATGATGCACAAGCCAATTTCAGAGAAGGTAAAACCACTCCTCGATGCAATTAAGCCTTCCTATCTGAACAAGACAGTTGACTTCAATCCATTTGAATTTCTTCATTCTCACGGATTGTTGGAGGAGGATACCGCAATGCCCTTGTTGGACAATGAGAGTGAAGATTCTTCCGAAGGTTGTGACAGTGGCGGCCATGAAAACAATATTGTAGATCAAATACCTGATGAGCTATCTACTTCCTCCGAGATGGAACAAGGGATGGAGGATCGGAAACGAAGTTGGGACGACATGAACGACGGAACAGAAATCTGGACGTTGTAAATGCAGCGTTTTACAAAGGCTCGGTGTTGTGTGACGACTGCTTCGCTGGTGATCCGTGTGAGCCATTGAAGTACGATGCCGAGGATGCGCAGAGCCTGTGTCGCTGGCTCAGTCAATCAGCGTAACTTTGACACGATGCCAACAAATGGTTTATTGTACACAATTTTAACACATTTACGCAGCTCTTTTTATACGTACTGCTGTTTCAATTATTCGTCGCTAATGTAATCGCAAACACATTTACGCAGCTCTTTTTATACGTACTGCAGTTTCAATTATTCGTCGCTAATGTAATCGCAAACTCTGTCATACCCATCGATACCAAACCCCCAACTGTAGCCCGAAATCCGTACAATCCCTCAAGATCACGTTCATTGATACAACAAGTCAAAATCCCAATGTCGGCACTCTAAAATCGTATAAAAATGCACTCTCTGGCCAATTCCATTCTTGAGGCGGATCCGTGTACCATGTGGTTCCTATCATGGATACCTGATGGTTCCCAATGCAGCACATTACCCTTGTGGCGCATCCTCACGACATGGTCCAGGTTATGATTGCGTTGCACCAAATAGAGTTGTCACATTTTGCTTTGTCGCGTCGATTTTTCTGGGGTGGCCGGGGGGGATTCATGGCTGCCGATACTTGCCAATTCGTACCCACTTTTGTGTCCCAAAGTTTCGTGATTGCTTTGTTGGCTGATGTACAGCATAAATGCCAAGGAGCGGATTGCCGATGAGGAAAGTGTCGCATCGATGGTATGTTCAGCATGAGTGGATACAACTTCTGGGCCAAGTACTGGAGTATATTCGGAAAATTTGTGTCCAGTTGAAGGTGGATTGGTTTTCGTTTCCAGTCGCAATTCGAGATTATTGCGTGATTATTCTTGGCTGAATGTCATAGTTTTTCAGTTGACAGGCATCAATCGCATCAACGAGTAGGCACATATAGGTTCGTCACGTACTACAGTACTGATGGTTGACACGAATTATGAAAGGCTTGTCAACTTCATTACGTTGTTCCTTGCAAGATGAGAGGTCAACCGAAAAAGATGTCCCTGTTGGTGCGATTCAATCGACCGGAAAGGATTTCCAAAAAGAGCAGCCCATGGGCGTTTCCTACGAAGACCAAGACGATCGAAGGGTGTCGTGGGCAGTGGGCCGACGCGGGCGGTAGTGCCCGGTAGTAGCATTCACAGTTGCTTCGGGAAATCAAAACAATTGGTAAAAACTTGTGTTTCAAGAAATTGTAGTCTACCTTGCTGTTGATAGTTGAGATGAGATTCGAGACCTGGTCGCCAGTCACTGGCGATGATTTAGAGTGGTTGCGAGAACCGATTCGCTATTCGACATCACTGGATGCTTTCAAATGGCGTTCAAACTTCCGTAGTCGGCGTTAACCTATATTGATTCATGAACCTGCAGTATGACGCTATCCACTAGAGGGTTGTATCGTACCGTGTGGGTCGAGTTCTCCTGCTAATCATGAGCACAGCGGCAGCACGTAAAATAGATCTGGGATTTTTTTCCGTAGTCGGCGTTAGGTGGGCGGGGGGGGGCACTACAGACTACAGATCATTCGGCTTCTGAAGCAGTGGCCCGATCCAGCCGGGCAACGTTATATGACGGTTTTTACTATCGTTGTTTATGGAAAAACGTTTTGATATTTTATTTCAGAGTGATAACGGTCAGTTTTTGGTGAGTCACGAATTTCATTTTGCAATAACTCGAAACTCGACCATTTCCTGAAACGACGAAAGAAGCGTGCACATTTGTGTTCTTTGTATGGAGTAGTCTCACAATGTGCACGCTTCTATCGTCGTTCCAGGAATTGGTGGAGATATTGCAATGTGAACTTCCGGACTGAAGAAAAGCTGACCGTTAAACACTCTGAAGTAAAATATGATAAAGAAATACAACGAAACTTAAATAAATCGAACCCCTAAGTACATTCAAAAAATGGCAGTGAAAGACAGTTAAAAATCATGAAAAAATGAGCTCATAACCAGAAATCGGGCCACGGCTTCAGAGGCCGAATGATCTGTAGTCATGCGCCACCTTTAAATATATAGTTTTCTTCCTGAATATATATAATAATGTTTGTACCGGAATTGTTCATCGGAGTATCATACAATGTAGGGGAAATTGATATTGTACTGGTAGTCGGAGTACTAGTACCTGTGATAGATTCTGCGTGCGAGCGCGGAGTGGAGGCCAGACCATGGTTAAATCGGGCGCACGCCAGACCGGGGTCGCAGGCAGGTGGTGACGTCACGGTGACGGTATCGGTCGCTACAGTACGAACGTTGGCCGGTGCTACGGTTTCTGGACTACTGGATGCTACGCTAGCGGCAGAGGAAGCGGGAGTGCTAGTAGCAAACGCGACGGTATACGCGTGGGTGTCTACTGGACGGGTATACTGAGCTACGGTATGACTAGGCGTAACTACAGCACATGTAGACGTAGACACAGTGCTAGTAGGCGAAGCAACTGTGCTAGTATCTGTAGGTACGATGCAAGTAGATGGTGCTACGTTGCGCGTAGGTGACACTACAGTATGTGGACGTGGGTGGAGTCCTACGGTGACGTCGGTAGCCAAGTGGGTACTAGTACACTGGCTATCGCTACAGGGGGACTGAACCATGATGACGGCGGGTAAAAAGTCGTCATGGTCAGTTACGCTGCTACGAAAATTGTACATTGTGAAAAATGGGGGCCGGCTAAATATATTTACAAGGGTAGACAAATTTGTGAGAAATTGTTGATCATCAAATGATGATCAACTTCTTTTGATGAGTGTTCTCCAGGAACACTCAGGATCACAAAAGAAACGGTGCACGTCTGAAGAGTGCACGTCTGAAAAGGTGTACGTCTGAAGAGGTCGTACGAGGCCGAGCGTTGGGCGAGAAAATGGTCGTTTATGCAACGAACGACATGAATTTGATCGTTGCAATTTTGGAGTGGGATATGATTCCCGTACGACAGTAACGATACGACGTATACTGTTTACTAGCCTAATGTGAAGTGTCATACTGAATATGTAGACAGTAAAAATACGTAGGAGCGGTACTAAAAGTCTGTCACCCCTCTTGAATCAGATCTCCGTAGAAATTGGTGATGGAGAAAGTAGGTGATCAGGAAGTTTGCAAAAGATTTTGTCAAGGTGAGGATCAATCTTGGAGGATGTCTGAGTTTTGGTTAGGATGTCAGCAAGTTGAGAGTCACAAGGGATCCAATAGAGTTGATGAGTACCATCTTGTTGGCCTTGGCGGACAAAGTGAAAGCGTCTTTCAATGTGGCGAGTTTTGCGAGTTAGTTTGCCATTCTTGGCAATTTGAACAGTTGCTTCATTGTCAATCATAAGGACAGATGGGATTGTAGGTAAACGTTGGGATGATTCGCGCCATTGTTTAGTGCCAAGGTATGTCATGTCATATAAAAGCATTCTGATGTGGGCAGTAGCCATAGTTGCAGAGCAGGCTGCCATGTATTCAGCTTCAGAGGTTGACATTGCAATTGGGGTAGGCATTGTTGAGTTGGCTTCAATGAGGGCACCATTGTGAAAGATCATGTATCCAACAGTTGATCTGCCAGTGTCAGGGCAATCTTGCCAGCTGGCATCAGAGAAGACAGTCAGGTCAGAGTATGGAATGCTGTGTTGGGCACAGATACTATAGATTGGGTTAGAAGTGCCATCAGGATAGAATTTCAAAGCATAGCTGGGTCGGCGTCTGAGATAGCCAAATAACCAGATAAGGGCGCGGAAGTCAAGTTCACCGGGGCAGATGCAGGCTTTTGCAAGTTTGCAGACTGCAAAAAGGATATCGGCACGTGTGTTATATGCTAGATAAAGTAGGGTGCATACGGCTGAGCGAAACGGGAGGCGGGAATGTCTTTTCTCAATTATAGACTTGTCATGATCGGTGACAGGACGGTTATCTTTGGTGAAGACGTAATCGGGTGGGAAGGGAGTTTCGCGTTCAGGGAATTCGGAATCGGGTCATAGCGTTGGAGAGCGTTCAAGACATATCGGTGTTGGTCTAGAGTGTAAGTGGAATCTTTGTGGCGGTGGATGCGCATTTGCAGGAACCATTGTGCAGGACCAAGGAATTTCACGTCAAAGCGGTTGCGGACGGAATCTTCGAAAGATTTCTCGATGGAATCGTTGCTTCCAACATAAAGCATGTCATCGACGAAGAATAGGAGGCGAAGCCATTGGTTATGTTTATCATAGTAAACAAAATAGGATGGTTCTGCTTGGGATTGAATGAATCCTTGAGAGTATAGCCATTCAGAGAATTCAATGTTCCAATATTTGCCTGAGTAGACAAGACCATAGATTCCTTTGTCAAGAAGAAGTGGGACTCCAAAGTATTTGGCATATTCTGGGAAGTGGTAGGCAAGGTAAAGTGGCAGGATCACAAAGTGACGTCCAATAACTTTGGCTTGAAGATAGGCTCCAATGAAGTCAGCACCTTTAAGGATGCGGCGGAAAGCACAGGTTTTGGATATGAGGAGTTTGACCCCTCTTGAAGATGCACAGGGTGACCATGTGTCTTCAAAAGGTTGAGGGATCTCAATTGGGATAGTGTTAGACTTCTTAACTTTATTGATATTCTCTTCTCTTTGCTTAAGTAGTTGCTGCTGGTACTTTGCTTTAGTTTTCTTGATTCTTCTCTTTTCCATGTCGCCGCGGGCAACAAGGCGGGCTTTGAGTTTGTCAAGTTTGCCAGATGCTGTTTGCTTTGCTTTGAGCACAAGTTTAACTGGGATAATTAATTCATCTGCATGGGGTTTCTGGCCAAGAATGAAGGTACCATGATCAATGAGGTTCTTGATTTCCATTTTGATTGCATGAAGCCAGGCAGAGCGGATGTCATCATCAAGTTTGAGGACAGCTTGAAAGGATTGGGGTTCTGGCAAGTATTTATCAACAGGATCATCATTTTCTGTAGATGTTTCAGCAGAGGCATCAAGGGTAAGCATAGCAGTGTGGATAGGGTCAATGGATGGTGGTGATTCAGCACATTCTTGGAAGTAGAGTGTCATCTCTTTCTGAAGGGGTGTGTGTCTCTTCTGGTGATGAGTGAGATTGAGCAGTTGAGGTGCAGGTGGTGTTGGACCAGGTTGTAGATCATCATCATCAGTGTCATCATCATTATCAATAGTCTCAGTAGGAGGGTGATTATCAACATTATTGGTGCTTATGTTTAGTGTTTTTTGAAGGATCATCAGTTGCTAGTTCTTCAATGAAGGAGGAAGGGTTGATTCCAAGGTTGGCAACAGATCCAGTTTGGTGAATGATGGTGGGTTCAGAATTCTCAACATTTTCTAGTCCATTAGGGTCCATGTGGGAGCGGATAGGAATGGCTCCAGCAAAAGGTTTGGAGTCAAAAGCAAGGGCAGAGCTGAAATCTTCATCAAAATAAGCGTCACGGGTTGTGATAATTCGTTGAGGATGGTCTGGGGAATAGACTAGCCAGCCAGCAGAGTTTTCAGGGAATCCAATAAAAGTTCCACGGGATGCGCGTTGGAGCTGTTGTTTATAAGTGATTAACTTGTTTCGAAAAGTCGGTTCATAACGTTTGAAATAGACTGGGCATCCAAATACGCGGAAGTTGGTGAGGCTGGGTTTTCGGCCATAACTATAGTGGAAGGGGGTTGTAGGATTTCCATCTTGATCAGTGACATTCTTTGCAGGGCAAGCATTGACAATTTGGACTGCATAGGCATGAGCATGGTGAAAGAAGGCACCTCCAAGTCTGGCAGTATTGAGCAGAGTGTTTGCAATGTTGTGGACTTCTCTCCATTTGGCTTCACAAATTCCATTCATTTCTTGATGTTCAGGGGCTGCAGCTTCAACTTTGATTCCAAGATTGGTGCAAGTTGAGATGAATTTGGCAGAAGTAAATGCTGTTCCAGCATCAGTGCGGATAAAGCGGACAGATTGGGTGCGTCCAAGAAGTTCTGATTGTGTGAGCCAAGATTGCAGGGCAGTGAGAATGGATAAGGTGCTTTCAGTGGGTAGTCCAATCCAACCAGTTAGTTTGCCAGGAGTTGTCACAATGAAAAGGTAGGCAGAATAGTTAGTGTTAGTTGTCAGGCCAAAACGGAATGGGTTTCTCAGAAGGTCAAGGTGAAGTTGATGGAATGGTTCTGAACCTTGGCGGAGTGGGACTTTGCTTCTGGCGCGTTTTTGGCTGATTGAAATTCTGATTGGCCAAGTTTGAGTGTCAGTGGCTGGTGACAAAATGTGATCATTCCAAACATGGTGAAGGGATCCAGTCATAAGATTGCGGAAATTACGATGTGCAAGGCGACGGGATGTGATCTCAAGTGGCAAGGTTGCAGTGGGTTGGTCTGGGTTTGGATTGGTTGAAGTGTCCAAGTGTTGCTCAAAAGTGATGGCAGGTGGGTTTGGAGTGTCATCAGAAGTTGTGTTGGGTTGGGAAGTCATGGAAAAAGCTTGTTCAGAGGGTAGCTCTTGAAGAATGGTTGGCCATGTGTATGTTGAGTTGTTGGGAAAACGGATTGTGGTTGCTCTGTTCTGGATGATGACTGTGAAGTTTTGGGTGGCAGAAATGGCAGTCAGGGAAAGCAGACGGTGGCTAAGACCTTCAATGTAGTAAACATCAGCAAGACCAAGGATAGCTTTCTGTCCTTCTGTGGTTGTAAAGAAACAGTCAGTTGTGCCTTTGAAAGTGGATATCTTGGTGGTTCCATCAGCAAGGGAAACAGGTACATGGCAGGGTTCAACATCATGGAGATCACTGAAGACAGGAGTGTAGTGGCTTGTAGCACCACTGTCAGGAGCCAATTATCAAGATCTGGCGGTCCAAAGCGCTGATATGCAGACATGGGGTCATCTGGGAAGTATTCAATTGCATCAGTGCTGGGAGGTGAGTGTGACATGGAGGGTACAAAATCATTGTCAGTCAGTGATGGGTTGATTTCCATTTGAGGCAAGTTGGTGTCAGGCCAGATTGTTGGTGGGCCATTGTTGAAGGCAGGGTTGTTGTTAATGAGGCAAGGAAGGCTTGATGGTAATGAGTTGTTTCAGCATGAGGTGAAGATGAATAAGTGACAAAATAAGCTCTTTGATTTCTGGGAGCAGTGTTCTCATTATTGGTTGGTGACCTTGGGTTTCCTCCATTTCTGTTATTGGTGTTCTGAGGTCTGTTAGTTGCAGTTGGGCATTGTCTTGCATAGTGACCAGTTCTTCCACAATTGTTACAAACTATGTTGGTGGCATTATTGGGTGAAGGATTTGGCCGAAATGGGGTGGAATTGCTCTGCGGTCGATGTTGGTTGTTGGAGTTTGATGAAGTTGGTCGCAAGGGCGGTCGGTTGCCATGATTCGGTCTTGGTGGCGGGGCGTTGCGACGATTGTTTTGGTGACGGTTTGAATGCTGATTTTGGTTGCTTTGGGGTCTGATTGGTGGCCGATTGCCGCTGCTGTTTTGTTGGGTATAAGGTCGCAGAATTGAGCTGAGAGCTTGATGTTGTCGCGGGGTGAACTGTTTTTGGAAAGTCGGACGATGGGCAGGGCGATGGAATTGTTGGCGGGCAGCATTGGCATGTTGGTTATAATTGCGTTGATTTTGTGATGGCAAAGTTAGGCCACGGGATTCGTCAATATTCAAAAGATGGCTTTCAAGTTCGGAGAAAGCGGGCAATTCTTCATCGTTAAGTTCGGCTCTGCGGAGGTCGGCATCAAAACGTTGGTAAGAGGCAGCATAAAAATGGTGATTACTTCCACCGCGAATGGCTCTTTTAATAAGATCTGCGTCTGTGTTGGGAATGCCGGCGTGGTAGCAATCGCGCGTCAAAACTCGGATGCGATTCAAATAGGAGGTTGCAACTTCATTGTGGCCTTGTTTAATAGAATAAAAGGCTTCTCTTGTGCGTTCAACATGATCTGGAGTAAGCGGAGCACAATGTCGGCGGAGAGTAAAGATTGCAGTTCTGGCATCTGGTGGGCCATCAATGATGTGTTTTTGGCAGGGATCACAGACATGTGTAAAAATGAGATTGTAAATTGCAGTGCCAATGAAGGGATGGGAGTAGGAAATCTGTTTGGGCCAAAGATCAAAGACTTGGCGTGTCAGGAGAGATGTTACAAACGATGCGGAGGTTATCCATGAAGGCATTGAATTGTCGGCGTCGGGCGACAAGATCGGTTGGGTATGATAGTTTCCGGAGATTGGCATTTTTGGCATATTTCAAAAGGGTTTTAGTTAAATCTTCAATGGGTGGATAAGTGAAGTCAGTTCTGGTTGAAGAAGTTAGTGCATCTGGGGATTGCAAAGGGATCTGAGGAGGGTCATCCTGTTGGTCTTCATTATCTTCATCATCAGTAAAGAATGTTTCATGAATTGGAGGATAGGCAAAAGTTGGATGTTTTGCAGGTTTGTCCTTTGCTGCAGGTTTGGATGGAGTGTCTGTCTTTGGTGAAGAGGATGTTTCAATTTGGGTGTCTGGTTGCACAGATTTTGGAGACAGAATTTGTGTTACAGTGCGTGAAAGGCGTTTCAAAGGATTTTCGGCAGGTGTGTCAATTTCTTGAGCTTGGACGTCAGAAGATGGCTGATTTGCATCAATATTATGCGTTTCGTGTCGGGAAATGTCAGTTTCGGAAGAATTGTCAGAAGTATCTGGATCTGCAGTTTCTGGTTCAATTTCAGGGGGATTTTCTTCTTGAAGAGACGATCTACGGGTGCGGACAACCATAAGGGCTGTGTGTTCACAAAAAGATGATTCTTGTTTGTCCAATTGAAATCTTACTACATTACAATTACTGCTGTCCATTCTTGTAGCATTTACACCAATGTGTCTGTACAGGCAAGAAGGATCAGGTAAGTTGCAAGTAGTAACCTGGTTGTTAAAGAGACTAGTGTTCACACCAGACTCACCAGGGGGGTTGCTCAAGATATTGGGTTCAGAGGCTTTGATGAAAGGATATTCAGGATGATTGTGTTGTTGCCAATAATATGAAAAAGGATTGTGAGTGATCTGAGACAATGGGTTGCTGAGGGCATTCTCAAGGTGTGGGAGAGCCCAGGATCCATAAACATCGGTGGATCCACGTTTTGTAGTAATCACTTGGATGAGGCGAGTTGCAAGAGACAAGGGAATGGTTTTGGGATCATCAATGACATGATAAACAGGGTTTGGTTGGCGCCAAAGTTGGCTAGGATTGTTGGGGCAAGTCCAGGGATTGGCAGCATAACAGGTGTTCATTGGAATGCAGGCTTGGTCATTGAAAAGCTGTTGGACTGTTGTTGTTGTGTAAGGTTTGATGGTCCCATTGTGTTGGTGAAAATGATTGGTTTGTTCTCCTTGTTGTAGATAAGGGAAAATGTGAGCACTTGGCAATGGAATAGGAAGCTCAGTTGGGGATCCTGGAGTGTAGGAAGGAGTTGACTGATGCTCTTGGGTGTTGCCTTGGTAGATAAGGACTTTGGTTGGCAAGGGTGTTTGAGGTAGGACACATTGAGGGTCAGTGACATTGATGTTTGAGACAACTCTGAACATGGTGTATTCATGATCTGGCAGGAAATCAATGGAATGGTTGATGGTATCTGTCTTGATGGGGTCAAAGTTGGACTTAAGGGTTGCATAATCACAGTTTCCAATTGGGATGGTGAAGTTCTGAAGGTCATTGGAAGTGAGCGGACGGCAGATGACAAAGTTGACGGCAATAGCAGTGGCTTTTGAGTGCATGATTGATAACTGTTCAGGTGTAGGGGATGTGGCCATTGGGAAGGCTGAGCAATTGTGATTCATGAGTAGATCAGCAGGGGGAAGGGAACCAATGCAAATGTTTGAGGATTGCAAATGTAAGTCATCTCCAGTTGTGAGTTTGGAAGTCAAAGTTGCATGTTGGCGGAGTGTTGCTGAGATTAAGACACGGGCAACATGGGAAGCAGATGGAGATATTCCAGTTGTGGGTTCTCCAAAACCGTTGACAAGCGGTGAATGAGTGAATGCAATGAGGGATGCAGAGTTCAAATGTGTAGGAGTTTGAATATGGCGAGTCCTGGTGCTGTCCAAAGTGATATCATAGGGACTGGGAGACAGTTGCTGATCTTGGAAGAATTTGATAATGAAGCGCGGGACATCTCTGAAGTTACTTCGGTTCGGGAAAAGTCGTAGAGCGGTCGCAAAAGTTGGGATATTGCGAATGATATCAGCAAGTTCAGGAGGTTGATGAGGGCATGAAGATGTTTGTCCCTGAATATAAAGGTGGATGAGGTACATCATTTTGAAGGCATAAAGGATGGATAGGGAGCATTCATGTCCAAAGGATCCAGGTTCATAGTCACTCAAAAGGGATACAAATAATGATGGGGTGCCATTGGTGAGTTGAGATCTGTGCTCAGAAGAAAGATTGTCCATGACCAAATTGGTAGTTCTGTTGAAAGTGTGTTGGATGCATTGAATGAATTCCTCTTGATTGGGGTCTTTGTCAGATCCAGCAATTAAAATGGGATAAAGGTTGCACATCAGGTGGCGAAGATGTTCGGTCGTCAAGTCGCGAATGCATTGTTTGGTGACTGGATTTGACTGAATATAACGTAGACAGAAGCTTGCAGCTGTGATACTTGAATCAACACATGTTGGAAGGTTGCACATGGTGATTGGCCCATTGATGTCATCTTGAAGAGTTGCATCAGCATAGAAAAGAAGTGAGGCATGTGGATTGGTTCTGGAATCCAAATCAGAATGGTGTTGCAAAAAGGGGACATGATGGATTGGGTCCAAGACATTGTCTTCAGGGCAAGGGATGTGCAGTTTGTCAAGGCGGTATGGAAGCTCCAAAGTTTCATCATCATCAGATAGTTCAAGAAATGCTGTGATTCCAGTGGATGTGGAAAGGCAATCAAAGGTGCTGTCATTGCTGCTGCTCAAATTGGAAAACAAGGGACTGAAAAGTTCTGAATTGAGACTGATTGCTGGAGATGGTGGTGCATCAAGATTTCTAGGTCCAGAGGTGTTGAAGGTTTTCAAATAATTGACTTGACATGATTGAGTTCTGTTTCTGCTTGAAGGAGTTGAAGGGGTCTCAGTTTCATCATCATCAATTGAAATGGTGAATGGGATTGCAGCATTGATAGGTGGCTTGACATAGAAAGGGTTGGCAACATTGATGGGAGTTGCAAATTGCTTGGACTTGGTTGGGGGTTGAGGCCTTGCTGGTCTTGGAATATTTTTCGTCATTTTTACATTTTTGGTAGCTTTTCTGGTTGTCATCCTGTCCATGAGAGTTAGGGAATCCAAAGTTTTAACTGTGAAGGAATCTGGGATAAATGAGCTGGTGTCTGTGCTGTCATCATTGTCTGAGGAATCTGGGACTGAGTAGGGAGAGTTTTGAATCATTGGGAGTGCATCAAGTTGTTTTGGAGATTCCTTTTTGTCGCCGTTGCTTTGTTCTTCAACTTCAACGTCAGCGGCGGGAGCTTTTTGTGCTTTGGTGGGCGGCAGTGTCTGATCGCGAACGGAAAGGCATAATTGTTTGGGACACGGGCAGTAGATGGAGAAGACACTTGAAGCATTAACTACGTCACTATCGTCGTCGTCATCGTCATCCATATCGTCATCGCGATAAATGTTGGTCGTGGAGCGAGCTGGAATGTCGTCAGACGCGTCAGTCATTTCGTCATCGTCCACGGGATCGCCGTTGTAATTAGGAACACGAGCATGGCCGTTAGGTTGGTCACGAATTGGACGTTGGTAATTAGGAGAGGGGACGTCAGAAGGCGGGGTTGGCGCGCGCGGACGGATAGGCGTGGGTAGGATTTCAAAACCGGTCGGACGCAAGATGACGTTTGCGTTATGGGGAAAAATATGGACGGACGGGCTGCCAAATGTCGCAGCTGCAGTACTGAAAGAGATCTGTACGATCGTCGTAGAAATGTCATTGGCAGTTCGGCGCGGGGGTCCAATGTGTCCCAAGTCCAGGACTCTTGGGAGCTGATGGTGCGAATCACCACGATCATGGTCGTGGTCGGAAATGGGAATTGGGGTCCGCCATGGG
This sequence comes from Fragilaria crotonensis, assembly GCA_022925895.1. NCBI lineage: Eukaryota > Bacillariophyta > Fragilariophyceae > Fragilariales > Fragilariaceae > Fragilaria > Fragilaria crotonensis. The sequence continues at coordinate 19,109 of JAKSYS010000145.1, forward strand.
GTCGCTTTGAGCGGCGATATCTCCGGATTGGTCGCTCCGATTTTCGTAAGTGGGAGCTTGTTTTGCAGGTCTTGGAGCGCCTGAGGAGTTTCTGACTTTACTTTTGTCGTGTGAAGGTCCGAACGCCCAACGAAATTGATTTGTTGACTTCCACATTCACGAACATATTGGCGGGTTTTATAACGGATCTCGGGCTGTTTTGCGTCTGAAAACGCATCCTTTTCGCAGGGAAGCATCGGGGAGGCAGGGACGTCTGAGTCATCGAATTGTCGCTTCCTGGTGGATTTTGGGCGGGTGGGAGCTGGAATCTTGCGGTCGTCGTCATCACGAACGCTGTAATCGTCATCGTCGGCGACGTCGTCATCGTCGCTATCGTCGAATAATTCTGTCTGGGGTTGGTGGCTGCGCGCAGGAGGGAAATGGTGAGTGCCCTGGGTGTCTGGAATGTACTCCTGCTTGATTCTCATGACTTTATGAGTGTTTGAGCGCTCTGCAGTCGCGCTGTCGATGGCCTCGGCGTTGCTAGCCGCTTCATCGTTGTCGTCGTCGTCGGTTTCGGTGGCCCTGAATGTTTTGTTGCGCCCAATAGGAGTTGTAAGGATGCCCTGGATGTATGGATGAGTCGTTGGATGGTTTCTGGTGGCGCGGGAAGACTTGTTGTTGCGCTCGGAGTTGGCGCGTTCGATGGCCTCGGCGATGACGGCCGCTTCATCGGTGTCGGTTTCGTAGGTAATTGCAGCTTTAGTAGTAGGAAGCTTCTTCTTTTTCATTGTAGTGTTAGTAAGGCCCAATTTGGCTCTCTTAGAGCGAGTTAGATAGAGGGTGGGATGGGTGGGCGTAGCGGCAGGAATGTTGACATCTGCGCTCATGACGACTGGAGGCTCCGGTTCGGAGGCAAGAAAGGGGGACGAGTCCTTCTTCTTCGACTTCTTGTCGGCTTTCGTAAGGTTGAAGCGAATGGTGGGCATGGTGGGTGGGGCTGAAATGCTGCTGGAGGGGCTGGGGCTGCTGTTAACTAAGTTCTTAATAAATTGTGTGCACTTTGAATCTGGGGGAGCTCTGTTGAAAAATTCTGTTATTTTCAGTTGCTTCAGATCTGACAGTTTAGATGGAAGCATAACTGAATTCCTGAGCCTAACTAACCTGAAGGTATCAGAGTTAAAAAGGGCAGAGGACGCCTGCCTAAGTCGGTTGATTCTAGGCGAGTGAACCATGATAGATTCTGCGTGCGAGCGCGGAGTGGAGGCCAGACCATGGTTAAATCGGGCGCACGCCAGACCGGGGTCGCAGGCAGGTGGTGACGTCACGGTGACGGTATCGGTCGCTACAGTACGAACGTTGGCCGGTGCTACGGTTTCAGGACTACTGGATGCTACGCTAGCGGCAGAGGAAGCGGGAGTGCTAGTAGCAAACGCGACGGTATACGCGTGGGAGTCTACTGGACGGGTATACTGAGCTACGGTATGACTAGGCGTAACTACAGTACATGTAGACGTAGACACAGTGCTAGTAGGCGAAGCAACTGTGCTAGTATCTGTAGGTACGATGCAAGTAGATGGTGCTACGTTGCGCGTAGGTGACACTACAGTATGTGGACGTGGGTGGAGTCCTACGGTGACGTCGGTAGCCAAGTGGGTACTAGTACACTGGCTATCGCTACAGGGGACTGAACCGTGACGACGGCGGGTAAAAGTCGTCATGGTCAGTTACGCTGCTACGAAAATTGTACATTGTGAAAAATGGGGCCGGGCTAAATATATTTACAAGGGTAGACAAATTTGTGAGAAATTGTTGATCATCAAATGATGATCAACTTCTTTTGATGAGTGTTCTCCAGGAACACTCAGGATCACAAAAGAAACGGTGCACGTCTGAAGAGTGCACGTCTGAAAAGGTGTACGTCTGAAGAGGTCGTACGAGGCCGAGCGTTGGGCGAGAAAATGGTCGTTTATGCAACGAACGACATGAATTTGATCGTTGCAATTTTGGAGTGGGATATGATTCCCGTACGACAGTAACGATACGACGTATACTGTTTACTAGCCTAATGTGAAGTGTCATACTGAATATGTAGACAGTAAAAATACGTAGGAGCGGTACTAAAAGTCTGTCAACCTGTTATCTATTCCAAAAATTGAAAGCACCTGTTATCTGCTACTTATAATATACCCCCTCAAATGACAATAATAGAACGTTAACTTTTAATATATCAATAACACCTGTTATCTTTTTGCCATTTTTTCAATAGCACAATTTATGTTTTACACAATTTGCAATAACACCTGTTACAATTTGCAATAGTAACACCTGTTTCAATTGTGCCAATTTCAACTCCACTCAAATTACCATACCCCAAAACGTAGAATGCCAAAAATTGACACACTTTCAAAGGTAAGGATCTCATGCATTGCTAAGCATTATCATTTGTTTCCCACTGATGAAATAAGCTGTGTTATTTTCTATTGACAAGGCTTGGCTTGTTGGTGTGAGGAAGTATGTGGTCATCTCGTGTGCTGCTCTGCTGTCAACATTGTATCTGTGCCAATGTATACATGGGATTCCAGCTTGTACAATGGATATGAAGGAAATTCATCAAATGCCTGGGGGCTGACTCTCTTACTGATTGTGGCACACCACCATCATTGCGTTCTGATCAGAACAACTATGCTGGTGGTGGCCTTGGACGCAGTGTGTCCAGAACTAATTTTCACTCCTTCTTCCTGTGTGCAATAACATATTTGCAGAAGTCTGTGGAAAACTAAAGCATTTATTTTAGCAGGTTTACAATCAAAATTTACCTGCTGATTCCTGGTACCTGCTACTCCAGTACTGGGAGTACTCCTGTACTATGGAGGGATGATTGGGTCGTTGATGCCCACCATTGTCCGTGTTCCGACTGCAGCGGGTGTGGCCTCCCAGTACTATGCAGTGATGGCGCCACAGGCGAGGGTTTCCAGGATAGTATTGATCCAGCCCGGCCCAGCGGATTGCAGCGAGAGACTGGTACCAAGGCTCCACCATGCTCCCAATCATGATGTGGGTCCCATACTTCCTTGGATTCGAGGCGCCTGAGGTGGTGCTCAAGGTGATGCAATCATTGCTGGTGGCAGGTCTAGAGTCTGATGTACTTGGGAATCAATCTTTATCCCTAGTTGACTTGTGTATGACAGCATGTGTGCGTGCTCGTGTTAGTGGTGCTCCCAAAAAACGCAATGTATTGGATTTCCGCTGGTTAACACTGGTACTAGTTACAGAGCGAGAGGTGATCAGCAGGAGGATGAGTATAAGGCTCCACCTGTCTTCCCAACCTAACAGCACGATCCAGGGAGCTTGCAGCAGAGGAGCAAGTAGCATCAATGGCAGCACCATGAGGCAAAGAGTCCAAGGATTACTTGCCATATGAGAGATTTTGCATCATAGTGGCATGCGGGCAATTTGCGGAGCTCGCGACAGAGTGGGATATCCCTAACCTATGCAACCATTCTAGTCTAGGGTACTAGGGCATTGACTCGGATTGGGGAAGGACTTCGATCCCGTTAGAATCTACGTGCCTCCGTAAGTAATCCGCGACGTTGAAGAACTCCGATTTGGGTTCGACAATGACCTGTCATTTGAGAACTGTCACCACGACGGCATCACCTCAATCTGTATCATGCTTGTGACTTTGGAGCACCAAGCAAAGCGCTGTCGAATTCAGGAACAGGCGGATCAGACAACCTTCCTGTCCACAGCTGATGTGCAAATCATGAAGGCGGAGCCAGGGAAGTGCCCCACCACCTACCACAAAATGCGTAAGCTGCTCCGGTGCTACATGAGGCTGTTGGATGTCCCGGTCCTGCCAACATGCCCTCATGCAATTGAAAGTGCGTGCCCTGCCTGTTCTAGCTCCTTGGCCACAGATGGTTGCAGTCTATGATCCTCCAGCCAGCTATGCTGGTTGTGGAACTGCTCTGGCAAGTCTTCATGGATGCTAGGGCTTGCTTCATGCACCCAGCCAGCAGGACCAATGCCAGCAAGGTCCTCCAAGCTGGCATTGATGAGTCATTTGGTGGAGCCATGCAGCACACTGAAGGCATGATCATTGAACTGCCTGGTAGTCCACTAATCAATGGAGGAGTTGCAACTTCATCAATTGTGTTGGACGACTTGTCTTGGAGTGGCGGTTTGATGGCCGGTTTGACCATCTCAACACTCAGTGCGTCACAAGGGCACCTTGCGGCATTGAGTATCAGGTCCGCCAGTGGACAGGCCCATACAAACCAAGCACCTGTCCCAGAAATCATTGCAATCATGTGGCCATTCTGCAAACAGAAGCCTGGAGTTGGAATGTGTGAGCTCCTCATGGGCGCTGAAAAACAAGCTTTGTCCAAATGGCTGGTGTTGGGGCCAAGAGGAACCTGTATTGACTTTGTTTACTTGGGGAGTCCTCCAATGTTATGTGCACCTACAACCTCAGTATTCAAGTGGGAGGGATTGCAGTGCCCCCTGCACTTTTGGTGAGACTCAGAAAGATGACAGACAACAATCTTATAAAGGCCTGGCAGGGGCCGGAGGGAAACACAAATCTATACCATGCTAATGACAAACTAGGTGCGGGCAACACCCAGTGTGCACATACTGTGCCTCATTTGTTACTTTGTTCTGAATTGTTTTTGCCTGCAACAATGATGCATGGTCTGACCTCTGTGTTAGAAACGGACAACAACCCTGACAATAATACTGGATTAGCAATAGGTAGTACCTGTCAGCCAGCCCTAACTGTGTCAGCACAAGGTGAGCACCAGTCACGTAGGAGCCTGATGCAACCTGCCCAGCAGTGGATACGTGATTGCATCCCTGTATGACGACAACTTTGGTGGAATAGGCAACAGGAGTGCCAGTTGATCGTGGAGCACCATGACCAATGGAAGCAATTGACCTTGCAGTGGCCCTGGGGCTGCACTGCAATGCACTTATCACTGAGGCCCAGACACTGTGGATGAAGTTGACTACCAGGTGAAGGCAGGTTTTACCAAAGTCATGGACTGGGAGATAGTAAAGCAACTGGCACTCAAGAGTCTTAAAGTTTTTCCGCTTGCTGTCATATCACAAGTGGCTGAATCAACGTGGACATCTGCTATTGCACCTTTCTTTTCCTGTGCACAAGCAACTTCCCGACAACCAGCATACTGCCACGCAACCATGTATGTCAGACCGATGGGCATCTCGTCCAACCAGCAGTAAATGCTTCAACAACGTCTATCTGCTATGTACCCAGCTCCGCCGGTAATGGACTGATATATGACCTCTGTCTTTCCGGCCGAAGCATCGGCAGACTCCGGAGTTGAAAATGATGGCAATGTATGTGGACAACTATATCTTGGCAGCAGTCCAGAGTGCTGATGGCATGTTGCACGTTGCTCCAACGCATGGGACGCGCAGCCCTCCTCACAATTCATGCTATCTTTCCACCACCTGCAATGTTCAACGATTCAATTTCACAGAAGAAACTGGAGGGTATTGATGCTTGATGGGCACCAGAGAAGACCATTCTTGGGTTCATGATTGATGGCAACACCCGCACTGTTTGACTGCCGGACAGTAAAGCTGCCAATCTTGCCACAACCACGCGTCGCCTCCTTGCTAAGAAATGTGTACCCCTTAAGACCTTACAATCGGTGGTCGGACGATTGCGTCATGCTGCCAGAATCCTCCCAGCTGCGCTGTATGTGTTTACTGCCATGAACCGTGCACTCCGCGGTAACCCCGCCGTTGTGATCCTCAGCCCCGCAAACGGTGAGGAGTGACAGGCTACCCTGCTGGACCTCTGCACCATGGTCCTGGACTTAGCTTGTTGGCCAATCCATGTCAGCCAATGAACTGGCTCCCTGCCCGCCGGGCTACCTTGGTTATTGTGATGCCCCAGCCTTTGGGGCTGGGGGCGTCTGGCTCAGCTGGGCAAATCTGGCGCATTATGTGGCCCTTAACATCCAAAGCGCTGTCGTGTCCTTGTCTACTAATCCTGAGGGGTGCTTGACAAACTTTTGGAAATGGCTGCGGTCCTCCTCCACTTCACGTCTTTATAACCTGGATGCCAACCCTACAAGATGACAACGGCCACACCGTCATCCACAGTGACAATTCCCCCAGTGATGCCTGGGCCACCACAATGGCGACTATGGCTGCAAAATCGGATGCGGTCCACCGGCTACTTTGCGGACTTGCCGTGCGCCAGTGCTCCTTGGAAGCAGGGCCACTCATTGTGGTCCACATTGCTGGAAATTCAAATACCCTTGCCAACATGGCATCCTGCCACAATCCTGACATTGCTGATGACTCCCATTTTCTCACACACTAGCCACTTGTTTCCCTTAGTCCCCCAAGCATGCAGCATATATCCTGGCAACGTGCCCTCCCCATGTCCGAGCAGATGTCAAACGTGATTGTGACCTTGCAGGGGCAGCGATTGCAATGGAATTGGTGGGTGCGTCACTGCGACGAATGCCACATCAATCCCTGACTTCCCGTGTGCCCCATCAGAGTTCAACAACAACTGTGGGCATTGCCGCCCGGCATAGAATTGAATTCTTTGGGGCTGGTCAGCCGGTTGGTGCCCAAGCCGTTAAGAAAACCCTCCATCACATGGCACAGGCCCGCATGCTGGCTGGACTTAACAACCCTCAACATACCTCCGGTTGCAACAATCTTGTTGACCTGCCATTTCCCCATATCCTGAATTCCTACAAGCAACAAACTGACCCCTGCTCCAAAACCCCAATAGGCATTCCCTGTCAATAGTACCGTCAAAGCCGCCACTGCAGCAGGTCTTGTGCCTGAGGCATCTGCATTCTCACAAGCCATCTCTGACCACATTATCTTGGGGTTTTTCTTCCTCCTACATGTGGGGGAATACATCTTGCCTGCTGCCCATGTCCGCCCCTGCACAACCCGATTCCGCATCTGTGATGTCAAGCAATGGGCCGGATAGTAAGCAATTCTACCTTACTGATCCAGTCATCCTTTTGGCCGCTACTTTTCTTACCCTTACCAACGACAACCAGACGAATAGCTAGCGGGGGCAAAGTATTCACCACAAGAAAGCAGTTCCCGGCTTTTTAGCCCCGTCAAAGCCACGGCTCGCCGAGATGGCCTCGCAGCCATGCACCTCCGACTGACCCTGACCACGCCACTCAGCACCGTGCACCCACAACTTATCCATCATGTTCGTGCCACCAATATCCTTGCAGCTGTCTGCCATGGAGCCCAACTGGTGAATCTAAAGGCCTGGTGAGCCTATACTAGGATCCCTCTCGAATTGGCACCCAATCACAGCAAGCATCCGGCGCCATGGCTCTGTGGCTGTCCAGGCATCAAGCTGCAGCAATTATGAAGTATGGGCGATGGAATCAAACACATTTTTAACATATATTCATCCCAGATTGCAGTGATCAGCAATCAAGACACAGTACAAAAAATGCAACATCCCATCTCTCTTCATAATGTGGGCAGTAAGTTACACCGCCTGTGCCGCAAGAGGGCAACCAGGCCGCCCTACTGGCAATTTTGTCCGCCAGTTGGGTTTTTCCCAGACTGATGGTCTGGATGGTGGAGTGGCTGGCGCTGCCTACTCCAACCAGTGAACTCTACCTGCGGTATCGGCCTCTACACTCTACACTGCCCACTTCTAGTGCTGGAGGGGGCCCGCCTTCGGCGGCGGACACCCTCCTTGCAAAGGGTGGTGGGGGTCCAGGCACCAACGGCAGAAACCAAATATTACGGCAAAGCCAAAGTTCTTGGCTAGCAATGGTACCGGTGGGAGAATGCATTGGGGGCAGGGGGTCCTAGGAATGCCACATTGTTCCATGGATAGCCTAATCCTACTACCGGTGGAATCTCTCTTCGGCCACCATCCTAGTGCATAAAGAGTGTGTTCTACACGGACACAGGTACTCTACAAAACCCACGGTACCCACTCCCAACTCCCAAGGAATTCGTGAAGGTCGCCGTACAGCGGCCTACCTACGATAGGCGTTGACATTCAAAAGGATTTGTCGGAACTTTAAAACAAAGTGATACAAAAATGCCCAACTGGCTACGGAAACCACGTTAAACTGTAAACGCCCTCATTTCATGTACAGTAGAAAATAAGGTGAATGGTGAACGCCTAATAACTCTGAATCTGAGATCTCTTAGGGCGTGTCCTTTCGGGTTTTTTGCACATCTAAGTTTCCAAGTGCTCGGACTAATCGAATTTGTGTTCAATTTATCCTTGTTCGATGTAGTGTCCATTCGGTCAAAGGGAAATCGAAATTCCGAACTCCCAAGTTCTTGTTTAAACTCTAGTGAGTAGGTCTCATATTTGCATCCAAAAGCTAGTACTCGAGTACTACTGCAACATAAAATACAATGAGGACGACAATACATGGACAGCAATTGTCATCTGTCGTTAACATTGTTGCACATGCAGCAGCTATTCTAGCTCATGGACATGTGCGCCGGCGTCGTAGAAGGCAAAGAACAAGCAGGACAAATTTAGGATCTATGACTGGACGTACCTTTTGAAAGCGCCAGCGAAGGTCAGTGTGGGACATTTACGATCAACTCGGCGATGTCTACTTTAGCAGGGCATTTCAAATAAAGTTCAGAACTTTCCAGCGTCTTGCTGAGATATTGCATCCATATATAATTGCAGCATCTGGAAAGAAACAAGACTCAAGTAACGACCTTCCAAATGGACAAATTTTGACTGACGTCCGACTTGCTTGTGGCATACGTTGGTTTGCTGGGCCTGTTTATGACATAATGACCACTTATGGAATCAGTCACACCGACGCTATCAACAGCTGCTGGTATGTTGTTGACGCTGTCAACAGTCATCCAAGCTTCAAAATTGCAAACCCCGAAGAGCATGACAAAAAACATTCCATAGCAGAAGCTGCAGGTGCAATTGATGGAAATCTAATATGGAGTCATAAACCGTCTGAGAAAGATTGTGCAAGATCCAGCTGTAGCTCTGGAAAAATCATGTGTGCGCGGCAAAAGAAGAAGTTCGGTTTGAATTGTCAAGCAGTGAGTGACGTTCGTGGCAGGATTCTTGACATATCAATCGTTTACCCTGGATCAACCTCGGATTGTCTGGCGTTTGAAGGAATGTCTCTGTTCCAGAAGTTGGAAGATGGTATGCTAGCTCCCAGGTTGTGCTTATTTGGCAACAATGCCTACTTCAATACGTCATAATGGCGACGCCGTATCCTGGTGTGTCAGGTGGCTCAAAAGATGCCTACAATTTCTACCATTCGCAGTTGCGAATCAAAATTGAATGCACATTTGGAATTTGGACTCATCACTGGTCTATCCTGAGAAGCGCGATACCCATGAACGTCAGCATACAAAAGACTGTTGCGCTTGTAATTTGTCTTGCAAAATTGCATAACTACTGCATTGATGCCGACGACAATGTTGTTTTGCCATGTACTGCATCGGATGAGTGGCAACACGAGATCAATGGTGCTGTTCCAATGGTAAAAACGGAGCATTCTGATTCAAGCGGTGGCATAACCCCGCGCCAGTTGCAGGAAGGAGGACATCATTTTGATGATATCATTGGTGGGATAACCGGTCTTTATAACAGACAGTGACGGTACAATTACATATGTGAGAAACAAGGAGTAACACAGCCACATGATAGATTGCATGATTTGGTTGCCTCTGTATGTCTTACTCGACCATCATTGCAAGTCCGCTCAGTACAGAATAACTAGTAAAATGATCAATCACAGTCATTAAATGTTTCAAGTTCTAGACTACGAATCTTGTTTTTGATTCGGAGACATTCATTAACATAAAAGTTTGACAGCTTTGAACTTCTATGCAACCTTGCTACGTCATTCAACTCTGCTTTCCGATGGAAAATGCATTCGCGCTGTTGTTCCCTCATTACTGTTGCTTGACGTCGTTGGTTCAGTTGTTGCTCGTGCAATCAATCATCATTCCGATCACTCCACAGCTGTTGCTGGCATGCTGTAAGTTCTTGAATTGACTGGACAAGAGGAAGCAATTTCAAAGATTCTTCGTCATTCTCCGTATCATCTTGGTAGCGGCGTTTGCGTTTGCGACGACCAAGACTGCTGGCGCCACTGCTGCTATGTGCTGTGGTTGCCGCACATGAGCGATGCGTCAGATGCACGGGTGCTATTGCTCAGACGCTGCAGCGACGATTGAAGAAGTTGGTGACAATCTGCCAACACCAAAAGTACAGATACAATGGTCGACCGTTCAAGAAGGCCGCTCGAGTTTGCAAGGCACGAGCTGGTCTTCTGGCAAGTGAACCGTGGTGCTGCTGATTTTCGTCGTCCTCCGAAACAGAAGATGCGACACCGGACAATGATACTCCCCCAGCATTCTCATCGTCAACTTCTTCTTTCATCCCACCTTCGCCCGGGCCACTCTGTTCCCACCTACTTATGATCCGAAGCAAATCAGATCGCATGGATGCAAATATGTCTTGGATCTTTTGCGGAGTTGCCGGAGAGAGTGCCTGTACTTGTTCATATGAACAAACAGTGGCACTCACATAATCAACGTGACATTCTGATGCGGGTGCAACACCAGGATTGTAGTCCGGACTATTCCAGAGTTAAGAAAGGATTTCGAATAAAGATTTTGGTCTTTGCACATGGAAGAGGAGGAGATGAATTGAGAAGTGTAAGTAAGTAGTCAGAGCAAACAAGCATGACATTCAACAACAAATGCATCCACATGATTGTAGTTCTTACCTATTTTCATTATGACGTCCATCTAATTCTTGGCAAGTTAGGACATTAGTAGCTCTGGTCAGAAAGAGGCTCTTCACGTGATCCTGTGTGAGGCACATTATAACGCGAAGATACGGAACAACTCCTCGCCAGCTTTGCCCCCCACCAGTGCTGACAGTGCTTGGCAACAACTCACTCTCTTGCTGTTATTGCTGGGCTTATACCAAGAACAAGATGTCTTGAACCCTTGCCACCTCCTTAGTAAGGAATTCAATGTCGGCTTCATTGCGAACTGGGTTTCGTTGGAGCCAATCCATGCAAAGCTGTCGCGTCCACTTACTGGGACATGGAAGTGGGAGTACATTGAACATTGAACAGCGTTGCTCGTCGTGCAACTTCATTGCAAAAGTCAGTGTTTTTAGGACGCAACAATGCTGTTTTGGGAAGTTGCAACTGCCATGGTTCCGATTCCAAGCAGAACAAAGGAGAATTGCCATCGCGATCACGCAAACCAACACAGCACATCATGTACAATACCTTCTTTTGGTTGCCTGCTTCCTCGTAAAGTTTCTGACACAGACACAACTCTGTGCCATCAGATACATCCTCCGTCACAGCACTGTTGTCAAAGTCTTCAAAGAAGCTCATGCTGACAATGTAGATATCATCATAGGGGTGCTGAATAAAATTCAGCTCCCTGCTGTTTGTTTCTTGCACAATGTAGTATAGATGAAGATTCTTTGTGCGTGCTGAATTCTTCTACGCTTCCTGCTAAAGGAAGACAAAGAACATTTGTTCTTTGCATACTTATGCAGTCAAGCTTTGGTCAGCATCAAACAGGTTATGAAACTTGTACGTCAGCTTAGCTAAAAAAATCTCGTTAACTTGGATGTCCGAGGCCGCGAAAGATGAGGGCGTGTCCATTCGGGTTTTTTTCACATCCAAGTTTCCAAGTGATCGAACTAGTCGAATTTGGGTTCGATTTATGCTTGGTCGATGTAGTGTCCATTCGGACAAAAGGAGAATCAAAGTTCCGAACTCCCAAGTTTTACTTCCTCCGAGTAGAGTTGAATGCTTGGGGAGTAGAGTCATTTCAAAATTTTCTGGCATTGCGAACATGAGTGTCGTATCCACTGGATTAGCTGGTACAGGCAACAGGTTATGAAACTTGGATTTCTGAACTTGGCTAAAAAATCTCGTTAACTTGGGAGTCCCACAAAACACAAAATCCAAGTTGTATCACGAGTCGACTAGTTCGATCACTTCGAAACTTGGAAACTTGGATGTGAAAAAAACCCGAATGGACACGCCCTGAGGCCAATCGCCTTATCTTGCCACCAAAACCAAAACCAAAACCAAAACGAGTCTTGGGTCATTTTGGTTTTGGTTGTCACATAAATCAACCCTTACCATGGGCCCCCTTTTGTCCCTAACGGGTTATGAAGCTTGTGCCATTTTGGTTGTCTCTGTAATCATAACCTATTCGCAACCGAAATAAAGTTAATTTCGGTTGGCCGACCGAAATGGACCACAGTGCACTGAAATTCCATGTTCCCTTGCGACACATAAAAATGAAGGTTGCTGATTGGCTGACAGAGTTCTTGCAGACTACAGTAGTCGAGTACATACTAATACTACTAGCTAGTGCCGGTAAGACAGAACAAATCTACACTGTAGTACAACCTCGTTTGTAAGACAATTCTATGATACGGCCGCCTCTGCTTTGCTTTTACTATGTATGATTCATCAGTAGCTACTCCCGCGTCCTCGTTCACAAGACGACAGAACTGCCGTAGGTGGCGTGTTGAAAAAGGCGCCGGAGTCGTCATTTGCTGATGATTTGGATTTGTCGTACAAGTACTTGTACCTGACGTGTGACATGTCATGCTTTGTCCGATCTGGACGAAGCAGCAAACCAAGATTCCGTTTTGACTACTTCGAATACTGTTACGGTAAGGGTAACAAAATCACAAGAACGAAAATGACGTGCGATTTTATTAGGTTTCTTTTGAATCGCATTTTGGTAATGGTTTTTCGTCGCAAGATAATAAGGATTGGCCTGAGAGTCCCACTAACTCAAAAATCCAAGTTGAATCACGAGTCGATTAGTTCGAGCACTTGGAAACTTGGAGGTGCAAAAAAAACCGAATGGACACGCCCGTTGATTCGCCAAGATGCTATGATCGTACACGTTTTCTGTCTGTGACCAGAATAGAGGTCACTCATGGTACATGTTACATGTACCATTATTCGCATCAGGCCAAACAGGCAAATCCAAAATATTGCCTCAGGATGAACGGCAATGGCCACTGTGAGCAGCGATTGCCAACCAGCGTCGACGCTTCAACCATGTGCTCTTTGATCCTGCCGACAGACATAATGCTGGGACGAGGCCCAACGTGTTACAACAATCCAGGCAACAGGGTGTTTCGCAAACTGGTGAAGGAACACGTCGAACATTACAAGAATGAAGCCCGTCGAAGGGAAAAGGCAGCCTTAGTTAAGATGCTGATTTCCAAGCTGCGCGCGAAGGGCTATCGTTTTCTCCATCGATCTGCAACTGGGACATGGATTGACGCGCCTCCTCATATTGTGGAGAAAAAAGTTGGCCATGGGCTTCGAGACGCTCGACTTTCAGCGTCTAAGATTGGCGGCGACATCAAGGTGCTCCCGAAGAACTTCCGTCCCGCCATTGCAGAGCCAAAGCACACAGTCCAGGCCGAGGTTGTCGTGAGCGGAGAGATAATGACTGCTGAAGAAATACAAGGGAAAAGGTCGGACAACACGGCCGTTATCACTACTGGTGAGGCAAGCAATTGCGATACAACTTCAACAAAGTTACAGGAGAATCTCAAGCATGTGGTGGACTCCTCACCGGTGTCCCCCCTGAACTTGCCTTGTGACTTCGCCTCGATTCCGCTGGAGCTCCCTCTTGCTGACGGGAGACGACAGAATGCTGGACTGTCCTCCTTCTTCGCTGAGACTTACACAAATTCCTCCTCAGAGATGGAGCAACGGTTGGAGAATTGTGAACGGAGTTGGGACGACATCAAGGATACTTTGAGGCTTCCAGATGTTTCACCAAGGGCTGTGGCAACACATGGTGCCCACGATCTGGATGCTGTGGGCATGGTCATGAACATGTACGCCGGTGTTTATGGACAGAATTTCGACAACTACATTGTTGACGATCCCTATCAGCCATTTGGGTGCGATCTCGAGGATGCGCAGAGCCTTTGCCGCTGGTTTAGTCACCTTTTGTGATTGGAACAGGGCATTTTTGACAACAACAACAACTTTGACACTCCAGTACCTATATTAGCATCTTGTGTAATTATTAAGTATAATGACTCTCCGCCACTTTATTCGCCCACACCGCAACATCCTTCGATACCAACCCCAACTTCGTAGTCAACAACTCTTGGATATCGTGTGAATTAAAGACTGCCCAAGCGCCCCAGCACTTCTGTTTACTTACTTCTGATGACATCATCTTTGTTGTGCTCATGGTGAAAGGAAGGGTAAAAAGCACCTACTGCAGCCTGGACGTTTCAAGAATCGTTTTTGATTGGTTTTTGCGAGGCCGTTGAGGGAGGGCAAAGCGGTCATTCATTTTTGTCATCACACAAAACTGTTTAAGAACAACTTTGGTAGAAGTTCTGTTGCAACTTTTACTTAGGTCGAAGAGTTGCGTGGCTTTTTTTCCTTAGCGTTTTGAGGGCTTATTCAAATGAAAACTGAGGTCTGATCTATTAGAACGAGTAATGTTGTCGCGCGAAACCTCACAACTTCTGTTCTAGGTAAGTGCAATGCGACCACGACGTCAAGGACATTTTCATCTGAAGGTCTTTTTTTTCGCGAGTGCGTCGAACAGATGTCATCGATTGCGTTACGTACGGAGCCAAGTGACGCACCCATGTGTGGTCATCGAATGTGACGTTGGTTCTGAAGGTTGGTCGGAATTAAAAAACACAACGCGGCGAAAGAATGTCCAACGCAGTATAGAAACCTCGTATAATTCTACGTGCAACTTCGCTACAGTACCTACCTTCGACGCATACGGCTTAACTCTGAATAAAAGCAGTCCTGATGATTCCGAAGATACGACCCGATGATATTCCCAATCTTTTTCGGGAAGTAAAACAAGGGCACGTGTGTTGAGATGTTCCAGATCTCTGCAACAGTACTTACACTTCCGGTGCGCAGTACCACGGTAAATCTACCAGCTAGTAGTTTGACAACACTATAAACCCTTGTTTGTTTTCCTCTCTGCAATGTTGTGACTACTTTAGATTACCCCTATCAATCCTCCCAGACCTCTTGGTCTTACCAAATTGATCTTGCTTCTTGGAAGTAACCTTCTTAGCCTTGTTCTTCACTTCAATCCATGCATTTTCATTAATTATATTTCTCGCACCGTTGATTCCTTTCTTTCGATCGTACCAGTTAATCTTGCATGTTGGACCTCATCCGTAGGAATTCGTATTCCATTTACGAATCCCGAATAAATATTCTTGAACGAATCTTCCAGATTTCGCACGACTGTCGGTCGTGCGTACTGCACTGTCATAGCAGTCCCGTTTCCACTGCTACTGTCGCTTGTCAGTAAACGCTTATCCTCGACATCCTCCCTCCAACATTCAAGATTCCCATTCCTGATTCTCGCTGCATGCTTCGTGTGCAATTTCTCGGGCAGTTCTTATTCAGTATGTCCGCCGAGTTCTCTTCCGATCGTACGAACTGAACCTTTAAATAACCAGCTTCTTCAAGTTCTCGAATAAAGTGTGCTCTGACGTCAATATGCTTCGTCCTTGCTCCGACGTGTTGATTCTTCACTAAATAAATCGCTCCCAGATTGTCTTCATAAACACGCCCAACCAATTTCTCTTCCTTCGGGTATCTCATGACTTCGTCCAATAACATCATAATAAACTTGTTCTCACACGCTCCCTTCGCCAGGCTTATGTACTCAGCCTCCGTACTTGACAACGTAACCACATGTTGAGTTTTCGACTCCCAGTTCACCAACGTACCACCAAGTGTATGTAGCCCGGACGAAATGCTCTTGCGGTCATCAATGTTCTTCGCGTAATCCGAATCGACAAATGATATGGGCCTCAATTCCTTCGGTTTCCTGTACGTTAGACCTTCATAGTACCTCGCCTTGATATGTCCCACTAAACGTTCTAGTGCTTTCCAGTGCTCGTCACCTGGATTAGACAAATGTTGCGCCAACTCGTGCAGGATTTGCCAAATCAGGTGCCAGCTTGGTCATCAGATACATAATCTTGCCAACAATCGAACGGTACTCAGTCATTCTCACAGGTTCTCCCTTGTTCTTGCTTAGGAATTTGTTTGGATATCCCGGGGTCTCAGCTTCCTTGATACTTCTTCCCACACTTGTCTCAAATGACTCAACAATTTCGTCCTCCAATTTTGTCATACTTGCAACAACGTAGCTCTCTCCGTTATCGTCAGTTTTCCAGTCGTACCATACTCCAAGATGCTTCTTCAAACGTCCCAAGTCAGAGATATTGAACCGTTTCTTAAGTTCCAACTTAAACTTCTCAATCGTCTCTTTCTTACCAGCAAGTAAAACGTCATCCACGTGTACCACTGCCATCAGAGTCACTTCGCCCGATGTATTCTTCCAATAGTACAGGCACGGATCAACCAGACTTTGGATCATCTTCATGATTTGCGTCAAATATCTGAACAATGTCTTCATGAATAGGCGCGGAACGTCAACTCCTCCATACATAGGTCTTGTCAGCTTGATACAAAACTTCCTCCGTTCGTCTTCGGTAATAAATCCAAGTTCAACCATTCCTTCTGGCCATTCAGCAAATACTTCTCTGTCAGCTTCAAGTTCCGCATTTAGAAATGCTGCTTCGATGTCAATCATTTCCATGATCCAACCTTCACCCTGCCGGTACACTGCAACTGCAATCGTAGTTCGTACTGTTGTGTCTGTTGCAACCGGCGAGAAAAACTCAGTGTAATCCACTCCTGGGATCATGACGTAGCCCTTAAGTACGATCCGACTCTTGTATCGCAGTGACCCATCTTGCTCCTCCTTGATCTTGAATATCCATTTCACGGGTATAGGCTTGCGTCCTTTCAGCATCTCTCTGGGAAACTTCTTCCAGGCATCACGTGACAGAAAATTGTTGATTTCCACAATAGCTGACGGTTTCCACTTAACTCCGTTCTTCCCATCCATCGCCTTACGAAACGTTTTCGGCTCTCCAGGATCCGATGATAAAGTCGCATTAAATGCAACTTGGTCCGTTCTACTTCGTGTTCGTACTCCAACTTCGTCGTCCTCGATTCTGATTGGTTCATCAATTCCAAGTCTCTTCATTTCCTTCTCCAGTCTCGTTACGCTTCGTTGCGGCCTCTCGGTTTGATCAATTTCGTCAACTTTGTCGTTCGTTTCGTTCTCCGCCATTTCTGGAGCATTTTCTCTCTGAGGAAGCTCAGGTAAGTCCTCCTCTTCCACACGCTCGTCGCTGTCATCAGTCTGGACCGAACGCGAGTCGTCGCTGTCGCTTTCGTCTTCAATAGCGGCAGCTTCGTCGGTTTTCCGAAATTGGTCGTCGCGGTCGTCATCGCTTCGTTCGTCGATTTCTCCATCGATTCTCGGTCGTTCGTCGTCGTTGAAAGTCGCATCCGCGTGTATCCTCCCTGCTTCAGACAATGGTGGACTCAGAGGACGTTGAACGACGGCAAGTTCCTCTTCATATTCGGGGATCAAATGAATTTCCTCGCTTGCGACCTTCTCTTCTTGCTCAATTGGGGCCTCCTCCTCCTCCAAAATCAGCTCAGGGTCGAAGACCTGAGTTAGGGTCAATCTGATATCGTTGGCCGCGTTCGTCACGTCGGCCCAAACATGCACATCACGTGTTTCCACGACCTTGCTTGTTACTGGATTGTACATACGGTACACATCCCTGGCATGGTTTTCACCATAGCCAATCATCACCATGGGGGGAACTCTTCTCCTTGAACTTCCCCTTCATGGTGGCCCTGTTTGTAACATAGCCAACCCTCCCAAACTGGATCAAATGAGGGTAGATGTTGCTCTTTTCACCATAGAATTGCTCGTCCGGAGGTACTGTACTGCGTGTATTCGGTAGCACATTACCCAGTAGTGCAGCGGTCTTTGTCGCTTCTGCCCACAACTTCGCTTGCATCTCTTTTGTCCATGCTGCGGCGATCATCATAGCCAACGCACGCTTCGCGTCTCTCGAAAACATCCGTTCCACGACACCGTTATGCTGTGGTGTATGCGCGGGGCAGTGTACTCCAACTGTATACCGTACTCTCCTTCGCAGATCTTACGTAGCTCGGACATATGTTCACCAGCATTGTCGCACCGAAGGTACTTCACAGGCTTTCCAGACGCCTTCAACTTGTCCAATAAGTCCTTCAGGAATTTTGTTATGACGTTTTTCCTGGCACCGTAGAAATCCCAGGACTTTCTCGTTTTGTCATCCACAAACTTGAACCAGTAGCGTGACCCCATGACTGTTTCCGAATAAGGGCCACTTGTGTCCATGTAAAGTCGTTCTCCCGGTTTGTCCGCTGTCACCTTAGTAGTTTTGTTTGTTCTCTTTTTGGGTCGCCTTCGCTCGTGCACATCCGTCGCAAACGGACATTTTTCCTGTCGCAATAATTTCGAGCGCCTTCAGCGTTTCCCGCACCACTCTCTCTGTTGCGTGACCGAATTTTTGATGAGCTTCATTGATGTCCATGTACTGTTTTCGCTCTTTCTTCTCCATTTCTTCGTCTTTTTCAGCAATTTCTTCGACGTTAAACGCCTTTCGTTCTCCTTTGATACGAGATGCAATCAGATACGCCATTCCGTCCGAACCCGTTTCGAATTCCAGCATCTCCCGCGACTCATTAAAAATCTTTGATCCTTCTTTTCCAGCCACAAACTCATTTCCTTTCTCTGTAAGTCGGCCAACACTTATCAAATTCTTCGCAAAACCCGGGACAACCATCACATCTTCCAACTTCAGCTTCTTTCCTGAGCTTTTCTGTTCCAGGGTCAAATCTCCAATTGCAATTGCTTTCATGGTTTCATTGTTTCCAACTCTGACATGCTCACCCTCAGTTGCTGTCTTCAAATTAGTCATCATCTTGGTGTTGATGGAGACATGGGTTGTTGCTCCAGAGTCAACAAGCCAACTTTCATGCCCACTCTCAGTGACAGGAGACATGAATTTTCTTGAATTAGTAGCAAAAACTTGCTCGTCCCACATCCACTCTGCGCCTTGACTTGATTTATCCATCCGGTACTCGAATTCCTCTTGCGCTTCAGTAATAGACTCAGTGTTCTCGACCTTTCTCTCAGCTTCAGACTCTCCTGTCTTGCTTTCCTCATAATGCATTTTGTCTTCCTTGTGATCGATGACTTCCTCTCCAGCTTCGGGCTCCTGCGCCTTGCTTTCGTCATACTCCAGATCGTCTTCTGCGACATCTTCGATTTTCTCTTCAACTTTGTCTTCGTCATCTTCGTCGTCACTCGTTTCGCACATATCAGCCCAACTCATAGTACTTGGCTTCTTCTTCTCCCTTCGAATTTTCACCTTGGCTTGCTCGTCGCCTCTCGGTTTCCACTTAAACTCTCGAATGTCCTTCAACACTGCTCTCTTTGTATTGTTGTACTCAGCAATCTCCTGCAATAACTCCATTGCAAACTTGTCCGTGTCAAAGTAGTAGTCCTTCGTAGACTCTACGTTCCTCTTGACGTCATCCTCCCGGCTCTCAGCTCCTCGGATTGTCATACCAACAAACATACCGGACTCTTCCTTCTTTGGACATTCCTTCGCGATGTGCCCAAAGCTCCACAGTTGTAACACTTGACCTTCAATTTTGCGTTTTCTCGTTCTCCGTTGTTGTTGTTGTTGCTGTTCGTTCGGCATTCTCTTGCACGATGGCCTTGCTTTCCACACTTGTTGCACTTGCCCTTGAACGCACGCCAGCCTCCTTTTCCGCTTGATGTGTTGAGCGCCAGGTGCTTGCCTTTCTTTCTCTCGTCCTTGATTTTCGCGAGCTTGCCGATTTTTGAACGGCTCAACAAACATCTGGTAATGGACCAGGATCTCCGAAACAAAGTCCTTGTGGGTGAAATCTTTCGACCCAATCTTGCCATTGAGCGACGCAATAACCGACTCGTACCTTCGTTTGGGCAATCGCGCCAAAATAGTCGCTTCCATCTGCTCGTCGCTGCGCCTCGTTCCATTTTCGCATTTTTCGACCTCCCGATTCAATCGCTCCATCTCCATGATCCAGAGGTGCGGATCGTCCAAATCCGACTTCATGTAACACTTCTCCAACTTGGTCGTTGCCTTCACCAAGTCCCTCGTCTTCTTGGAATCGTAGCGGTCCTTCAACGCTTGATACATCGCGAACGCAGTTTCGTGAGATTCGATGATAGCGAACGCGTCCCCTCGACAGGACATAATCAGGAAATGCTTCGCCTCGTCGTCTTGGCGAATCAGCTCTTCCTCTTCGTCGGTTCGTCGGCCTTCATCGCCAGGCTCGGCGACACGCGATCCTCCAAAAGTGCTCGCTTGAAACCTTTCGTGGCGGCGAAGACCTCGGCTTTCATGAAAAATTCGCGGGGTTCCATTCCCTTTCGTAGTGTCCGTCCCACTGAAGGGAATCACCTTGATCGACTCCAGGGTTGCTCCAGCCTTCTTCGCTTCGCTCATCCTTGCGTAGTCGTCTCTCGTTCGACCTTAACTTCCCACAAACAATCGTTTTTAAAACGTGTTGAGATGTTCCAGATCTCTGCAACAGTACTTACACTTCCGGTGCGCAGTACCACGGTAAATCTACCAGCTAGTAGTTTGACAACACTATAAACCCTTGTTTGTTTTCCTCTCTGCAATGTTGTGACTACTTTAGATTACCCCTATCAATCCTCCCAGACCTCTTGGTCTTACCAAATTGATCTTGCTTCTTGGAAGTAACCTTCTTAGCCTTGTTCTTCACTTCAATCCATGCATTTTCATTAATTATATTTCTCGCACCGTTGATTCCTTTCTTTTCGATCGTACCAGTTAATCTTGCATGTTGGACCTCATCCGTAGGAATTCGTATTCCATTTACGAATCCCGAATAAATATTCTTGAACGAATCTTCCAGATTTCGCACGACTGTCGGTCGTGCGTACTGCACTGTCATAGCAGTCCCGTTTCCACTGCTACTGTCGCTTGTCAGTAAACGCTTATCCTCGACACACGTGGTCCGTATCGGCAAATCCAAAATCTTGCCCTCGGGATAAACCATTACGACCATTTGCAGCAGCAATTTGGCAACCAGAGTCGAGGCTTCAACCATGACTTTGATCCTTCCCACAGACATTATGCTCGGACGAGGCCCAACGTGCTACAACAATCCAGGCAACAGGGTGTTTCGCAAGCTGGTCAAGGAACACGTAACCCATTACAAGAATGAAGCCCGTCGGAAGGAAAAGGCAGCACTAGTGCAGTTGTTGGTTTCCAAGATTGAAGGGAATGGCTATCGTTTTCTACATCGATCTACCGCTGGGACATGGGTTGAAGCCCCTCCTCATATTGTCAAGAATAAGGTTGGTCATGGACTTCGAGATGCTCGAATTGAGGCTGGTAGAGTCGGTGGCGACGTCAATGTGTCTCCAAAGAAATCCCGTCCCAACCGTAAAGAGCAAAAGCCTACGCTCCAGATCAAGCCAGTCATCACTGTGCAGGCGAAGGTCTCTGAGGAAATGCGAGTTGAAGACTCGGGCAACACGGTCATGATCTCTACCGGCGAAGATCTTTCATTCGATTCCGACTCATCATCTGCAAAGGATCTCAAGCAAGATGCGCCAATTCCAGAGAAGGAACAACAACTCCTCGATGGAAAGGCACCATCCAATCTGAACAAGGCTTTGGCTTCAGACTTGATGTCACATGAACCAATTCCAGAGAGGGGACAACAACGCCTCGATGAAAAGGCGCCATCAAATGTGCACAAGGATCTTACTTCAGACTTGATGCTACCTGCGCCCATTCCAGGGAAGGGACAACCACTCCTCGATGCAAAGGCACCTTCCAATCTGAACAAATCGCTTGATTCAGACTTCATGTCACATGAACAACTTCCTGCTGACGGATTATGGGAGGATACCATACAGCTCTTGGTCGACGATGAGATTGAAGAGTTTTCCGAACATTGGGGTGGTAGTGGCCACGTTAATAACATTGCAGACCTATGGCTACATGAATGCCCTACCGCCTCCGAGGCGGATCAAGGGCTGAAGGATGGGGAGCTCAGTTGGGACGACAAGAACGACACAAGAGTGCTCCCGGATACTTCATCAAGTCATTTAGCAACAAATGCCGGTCACGTTTTGGAAACTCTGGACGTGGCTTTGACCATCTATGCAGCTTTCTACGAAGGCTCGCCGTCGTTTGAAGACTGCGTTGCCGGCGATCCTTACGAGCCATTGAAGTACGATGTCGAGGGTCCTCCGAGCCTCTGCCGCTGGCTTTGTCAATCAGTGTAAGATCTTGACAAGACGCCGAGAAAAATTTTGCGAATAATTTTAGTACATAGTTGCAGCTCCTAACGTGTGTACGGGTGTTTTGGCGCCAAGTATCAGTAGCAACTCCAGTTTGGAAATCAACAATCCATCTACTTCCTGTGGAGACTTGAGGCTACTACGGAAGTAGCGCAGTGCCAAACGGCTGTCCTTCGTAAACTACAGTGTCCTCAATTCGTCTAGGGTGGTCTGATCTCGTAAACCAGATTCGACTGCACCTCTTACTATAGACTCCCTCTGGACACGTCCATGGATAGCAGGCAGTCGAAATCTCACCTTTGGCACCGAAACCGAATCTGACCCATCGGCAACCTCAAAAGAGTGGATGTGTTCTTGAAGGTTCATACCACAGCGATGTCATCGGCGAGTATTATTTCGACGTCTTCGGCAACCCACGACCTACAGTGACGTAGCGTGTGCTCATGGGATGGTAAGGCTCGGAAATCTGGCATGGATTCGCAGTTCCCTTCATGACTTGATTGGCTTCTTCAAATGCCTGTAGAAACTCATGCTGATATCGTGCGAATCAAAGATTTCCAAGACATCCTGCTTGCTTCGCTGAAGATATCATTTTTTTGTATAAATCATGGTCGAAGAACAAGGAGGATGTTCGAATTTCACAAGCCTCTACTGAGTTTTCTTTTACGCATGGTATATAAAGGCATTTGAGGGAAGGCTTAAGTATTCTTCGGGAAAAAACCAATCTGTCTGTTTTGGAACAGCCAATAGCCCTGAACTCAATTGCTTAGACATGGTCATAAGTCATGACATATTTTTTAATGACCTCTGATTAGAGGAGTTCTGTTGCAAGCTCTTTACTATAGAGCATTCAGGAGCTCATAAGATTGAACATACCGTACGATGCGTGTGCATTGAAGTTGTCGCTCGAAACCTCACATCTGTCAATCCGCACTTTAGGCTTTTTCTATAGGGCAGGTACGACCAGACACTCCATTTATCGTTGGCGTTTAGTATGACCCAAGTGACGCACGCATGCATGTTCAACCGAATTGTCGACGAATCTAGTTGATTCGGAACTCTGAAAAAAGCGACTAATCTAGAGGGTAAGCCGTGGTACAAAACACTCATATTATAACAAGAGCAATCTTTATTCATATTCAGAACTCGGAGTTTGATTGGGTCTGATTTTTGTAAATGACATTTCTGTGACCCTGCAAACGGATACGAAGACGTACGTGATGGATATTCTGATCCAAGATCCCTTTTTTTCTTTCTCCAACCAACACGCAAATCCAAATTCTTTTGTTCGTCGACTGAACGATTGAACGATTGAACGATCGAGACGATTGAGAGGAACGATCGACAATTCCTACCATGACTTTGATCCAGCCGACAGACATTATGTTGGGACGAGGCCCAACGTGCTACAACAACCCAGGCAACAGGGTGTTTCGGAAGCTGGTCAAGGAGCACGCAGTCTTTTACACGAATAAAGCACGTCGGAAGGAAAAGGCCGCACTAGTCAAGTTGTTGGTTTCCAAGATTGAAGAAAAGGGTATCGTTTTCTCCATCGATCCACACCTGGGACATGGGTTGAAGCACCTCTTCATCTTGTGGAGAAAAAGGTGGGCCATGGGCTTCGTGATGCTCGACTTTCGGCGTCCAAGATATCCGGCGACGTCAATGTACTTCCTAAGAAGTCTCGTCCCGATACTGCAGAGCAAGCTCACAAGCGCCAGGTCAAGCCAGTCGTCGCCGGTAAGGCACAAACCTCCCGCATTCCAGAGAAAAGAAAACAACTCCTCGATATCAAGGCACCTTCCAATCTGAACATGACGTTTGATTCAGACTCGATGCCACATGATAACGCTCTTGGTAACGGATTGTGGGACGATATAGCACTGCCCTTGTTCGACAATGAGATTGCGGAACGCTCCGAACATTGGGGTAGTGACGGAGACGTTAACAATGTTACAGAGAAATGGCCACATGAACTCTCTTCATCCTCCGAGGTGGAGCAAGGGCTGGAGGATCGGAAACAAGGGCTGGACGCCAAGAACGACGCAGCGGTGTTCCCGGATGATTCACCAAGTCATGGAGTAGCACACGCCGCTCACGTTGCGGAACATCTGGATGCGGTTTTGGCCATGTATGCAGCTTTTACAAAGACTCGTTGTCGTTTGAAGACTGCATTGCTGACGATCCACATGAGCCATTGGGGTACGATGTCGAGGATGCACAGAGCCTGTGCCGCTGGTTTAGTCATCTTTTGTGATTGGAACGGTGCAATACTGGCAATAAGCTGAGAAAAGTTTTCGAGAACAATTTTTATAAATTCTGTTATTGCATATCGTAATGTGTATCAAGGTGTTTCCATGGTTCGTCGCCAATGTATTTGCTTATACCATCGCACGCTTCGATACTGACGCCGCGCATGGATGCGTTCTTGAAGGCACATGCCGCAGCAATGTCATGGGCGACCATGATCTCGTGATCGTTTTTGTTGTGCAAACAAACGTAGGAGGAAAGAGAATATCCTCATGGTATGGTAAGGCGCGGAGCTTCCGAGGTCAATGAAGAACGGATTCGAAGTCATCTTGTCATGATTGGAATTCCCGTAATACGTCCATCAGAAACGTGCTGCCCAAGCATCTCAGCATCGACAATACGACGGTGGCAACCAAATCTCCCAACCAAATCTCCAATTGGAGTGAGGGGCACCCTGACTCCTTAGATACACTATAGTATTCCGACCCTCCACCATGGCACGTTTCGACGTGGCCCGAACCGTGTCGCGATCATACGTAAGAACACGACATTTCTTGGATCGGCATGTTTGCTCAGCTTGCTGGCATTGAGGATTGGCGACGTGTTAGGAGGACGCAGGGCGGACGAGCCTATACTACGGGTACGCAGAACATGTATGTAGATCGTAGATCCTGAAATTCTTCTCTCTGCGGCTATGTTTACATTTTTACGTACACCAGTAGATACGAAGTAGAACTGAGCCTCGCTCTCTAGTCTCTAGTAGAGAATAGTATTGGAAGTACTTTACATCTGACATCTGCTCACAGAGCCCGTATGTCATACCAGGCAGCACGCAGTTCAGAGAAATGATAGCAACAAATAGAAATGGTCGTCGGTTCTCATGGAGAGTGTTTCTGTCATATCACCGTAAACCGGTGGTATATTCTCACATATTCGCGATGCACGCGATCAGCACTTCATAAGAGAATTCCGCATGTCAATTGTGTTAGAAACATTAAAAATAACCATTTGTATATATATATGCTTAAACAAAGAGCATTGATATTATACAATTTTCTAAGCAGCATTTCGATGAAGTACTACCGAGGTAGACCTACAGCACCAAAAGCAAATGTGGCCAATCAAAGTCGTCCTGTCATGAAGTAAATTTTGGTGCTTTTTCAACTGTGTTTGTGACAGACATGAGCAACACCTAAAATGACCACTCTTGCGTCTATGAGGACAAGAATCATATAGTAAATGTTAAGTAACATGCATCATACCTCATTGTTGTAGTAATGATGCAGAAACTCAGCAGCTCCATCATAGACGTAAACAGATTTCATTCAAAATGAGGTTCCTGGACCAATCTTCCCTGGCTGAATTTGCTTGCTCCAGGATACGACACTGTTATGGGCGACAATCATATGAACTCTGAGTACATGGTGATGTTTACCAAGTCTCCATTAGTCAAAAAGGTGCTGGCTGCTTCAAAGCACTGCTTTAAACATCATGTACATGCCAAAGTCAGTTTATTTGTGTGTGCCTTCATCATCATGATGATGATTCTTCATCAATGATTCTTGCTTGATCAGCCAGACAGCGCACAATTCCCCTGTCCAACATACTTTGTCCATCAATCTATGTGCCCCTCAACCTACAGCATTGAACCGTATTGGCAAATGTCTCGTCCTCAGGTCATTCAACTCGTGCAGGAATGATGACCATCAAACCGTGATCACGCACTCAACTCGATTGCTATCATGCGTATGATGCCGTTAATGCTTGTCATCTTGTTGGATCCCATAAAATGTGAAGTCCTGGTCAGATTTTGAGATGACCTACACCCATTGAATGTTAACCCCCACCATCACATGAAGCGAGAAGCAAACTTCAAGCAGAAACCACCAAGTATTGACCATGGAGGTGGAATGCATCTCCCTCTCCCAGGTGCACGGGTTATTGTTGATAATCATATATTTTTCTCTTGCACAACGTGAGTGTGACAAACTCCATCTACTTCAATCATGTCAATCATTATCTATATCATCATTTGAAGGAGAAGGAAATCTAGTACAGCAAGAACATTTAGTGCTTGCTTTCATTGACAGCCAAGGTGAGTGCTTGTCATTTGACTACTCATTGGCTGATGTTAAAGTGAGACTGTCGTCCATTCCAGAAACAACAAGGAAGCATTTCGTCATGCCGTCAACTTGCACGCACCAGCGTTTTGTTTCCAAAAATCTGCCTGTCCATCTATCCGTCATTCAATGTGAAGTTTGGGTACAAGTAGATTTTCAATCCCACCATCCCCAGTGATGTCACCTTCTACCGGTAGTATTAATGTCTGGTAGTATTGGCTGGTAGTACTCGAGAACACTGCCATTGTAGAAGTGAAAAATTGTGTGTTCCAAACGTTACTTGTACCACAGAATCAAATCTTGCTGATTCCGAAGCCAGAGTTCAGAGGAGTCAAGGTTATACTAGATGTGTATCTCTCTATATGGATGTATTGGATTTCTGAAGAATTAACACCCTGCTGAGTAGATTGTAACAAACTCCAAACCTGAGCACTGTACAATGAACATTGATGTTGTAATGCAGAAACATTGGCCAACTGTGGGAGACGGCACAAGTCTCATCGTGTTACTCAATTATTACTCTGTCGGGAGTTGCTTCGGCGATCCACTTCCTAACCCAGCGAACTGAAACCAGCCGCATCGTTTGCAGAGCCTTTTTACGGCCGAGACAAGTAGACGATCCAAGCTGAGGTCATCGTGGTATGACAATATAGAATGTACGTTACACCCCTTTTCACGGTATTGTACTAGGTATTCCGAGTATCTGATACCACAGATTCGAACCTTGTTGATTCAACTTGATTCATGTTCGCGTGCCTTGTATCACACACAATGACCCAAAACAAGTTTACCCACGTCTGGGAAGAATTGTGACATGAACTGTAGTAACTCCGATATGTATTGGGTATTGGAGCAGCAGGGTGAGGGGTGATCAATGTAACTCCAAATGACCTAACATTCTGTGCGGTCATACCTTAAGACTTGTTGAGAACCTCGTCCCTAGCAATGACTGCATTTAGGGAAGACTTTTCTCGTACAATGATATTTTTCGACGTGTTTCTCGCATTAACTCAATATTCATAGGTTCTGTGAAGCACTCTTCAGTCTTCAGATCGTACTTGTACGACAGAGAACAGCATATAGTCGACCATTGCTATATCAATGTTGATGATGAAAATCATGTACGAGAATTCGATAATGTAAATAGTTCGGCATTTTCAAAGCAGCTGTTCTCTATATGTCGTACCATATAGCATAACACATGTGGGATAAACACTAAGCAACGGAGACCGCTCCTCACTCGAGTAATAGTGACCCTGCGGAATCGAAGTTCTCATTTTGGCTGCTTCGGGGTATCCCTGACATCTGACCGCGATCGAGTTCGAAATGCAAGGCTCTCTTGTGAGCACATAAACCACACACACAAATCCAATCCTCGTCGCAAATCTCACAAAAACTCAAAATTATTGCTTTCAGATGATACACCAAGACGATTATGAGGCTCGTTGCGCAACTGGAAGCAATGCGTCAACAATGTCATTGATCCGGCCGACAGACATTATGCTTGGAAGAGGCCCCAAGTGCTACAACAACTCTGGCAACAGGGTGCTTCGCAAGCTGATCAAGGAACACGTGGTCCACTACACGAGTACAGCCCGTCGGAGGGAAAAGGCAGCTTTGGTAAAGCTTTTGGTTTCCACACTTCAAATGAAGGGATATCGTTTTCTCCATCTCTCTCCCACCGGGACCTGGATTGAAGCTCCACTTCACATTGCCGAGAAAAAGGTGGGCCATGGGCTTCGAGACGCTCGACTCTCAGTAGCAAGAAATGCCGGCAATGACAATGTTCTTCCGAAGAACTTCCGCCCCTCCTACAAAGAGCAAATTCACAAGGACCAAGTCACTCCAGTCTTATCTTGGGAGGCAAACAACGACAACGAGGAAGAAATGCAAAGCAACGAGTCAGACGCCAAGCAAAGCGACACAACTGACTCGGACCCACAACGATGCGATGCATCTCCAACAACGCTGCAGAAATGTGCCAACGACGTCGTGGCTGCCTCATCGGCAAAGGCAGTTCAGCGCGTGCAAGGAGCGTTTCAGGGGAAGGAACAGCAGCTCGTCAACACCAACGCGGGGCTACAGGAGTACCCTTCTGTTCAAGAAGATGGGGAGAACGGGAATTTTTCCCTTGTTGGCTGTGGGACTGAAGAAGACGTCGACCAATGGGTTATTGGCGGCAATGTCATCGGCAAGACAGAGCGATGGCCAGCACGTGGATCCACGTCCTCCTCTTACGCGGAGGCGGTACAACAACGTTTTGAGCACTGGGGGCACAGTTGGGAAAACCTCAAGAACAGTACATGCCAGCCATATGTTACGCCAAGTACTGGGGAAGCTCTTGACGCTCACCATCTGAATGCTGTGGACATGGCCTTGAACATGTATGCGCCTGCTTATGGCCGCACTTTTGACAATTTGTTTGATGACGATCCGTATCAGCCAATTGGGTGCGCTGTCGAGGATGCACAAAGCCTTTGTCACTGGTTTAGTACTCTTTCTTGAGAAAGCTACGTAATTTTGGAAATATAGACTAGCTTAATTTTTCCAAACTGATTTTTAGAACACTTATAGTAGCTCCTTGTGTGTGTAGTGTTTCAACGGTTCGTCTCCACTGTATTCACCAACATAGTTCACGCCCTTTGATCTCAACTGCCACTTGGTAGTCAACAATCCTTCCACACCTACAGGACCACGCGCATGGATACGGCCAGTCGAAATCCCGACTTCGGCACCCAAACCAAATCGGAACCCATCGGCGAACCTCGTGGATGCATTCTTGAAGACACAGGCGGCATCGACGCGTCGGAGAAACTCCTCGCCGGCTGGATCATCATCGGAACAAATGATCGCTTCGGTGTGACCACTCCCGTACTTGTGGATCCAGTCAATCGCCTCATCCATATTGTCGACAACTTCCACCATACAAGTTAGGTCGCCATACTCAAACTTCAAATCTTTCGCAGCAATATCTGCCAGTCCCATTTTCATGGCGCATGGTCCGCCCAAACACTTGACTCCAGCTGCCCGAAGGCTCATGAGGAGCAGTGGTGCCACCCCATTTCGAAGTGTTTCCTTGTGAAGGAGAAGCGTTTCCATGGCGTTACATGCCGACGGGTAATCTGTTTTAGCGTCAACAACCACCTGACTGGCCGACTCGGCGTCAGCACTGCTGTGGACATAGACATGGCACACCCCGTCGGCATGGCCAAGTACTGGGATGCGTGTATTGGCCTTGATGTAGGAAACCAAATCATTGCTGCCCCGAGGAATGACAAGGTCAATGACGTCATCCAGGCTCAACATATCAGCAACTTGACCGCGGCTGGTAACCAGCGCAATAATATCTCGACTGATTTTGCCACCACTTCCACTCTCAATGGCATCGCCAATAACCTTGTGGATGGTGGAATTGGAATGCACGGCCTCTTTCCCTCCCTTGAGCAAAAGGCCGTTGCCACTGGCCAGGGCAAGGGCTGAAATTTGAGGCATGGAATCAGGGCGTGACTCGAAGATAATCATGAGAACTCCAATGGGTACGGTACTGAGGGAGAGTTCCAAGCCATCAGCGAGCTCTCGCTTGGACTTGATGACACCTAGGGGATCCGGCATGTCAGCAATCTGACGCAACCCAGACGCGAGCGTGGCAAGCTTCTCATCGGTCAACTTGAGGCGCTTTCGCAAGACCAATGCCGTCCCATCCTTCTCTGCGTTTGCGACATCAATGTCATTGGCAGCCATAATTTCCTCCTTTCTGGCGACCAATGCGTCAGCGATCGCAAAGAGAATATCCTTGCGATCGTGGAATGGCAAGGCTTGGAGCTTTCGAGCTTCAGTGCGTGCTGCCACAGCTTTGTTGCGAGCTTCTTCAGAAACGTTTCCATGCTGTGGATCAGAAGAATGGTTTGAGAAACGAATATGCTTGACGAGATCAGAGCAATCAAGTACAAGTACAACGACTCACGTTTTGAGCAACAAAATCAGCGAGAGCTTGCTTCTCCAATTCACTTCCTGGTGTCACAAATAAGGTTCCTTTGACACCGTACTGTGGATCGCTGCCTAGAATAGCCCGAACACTGTTAAGATCCGATCCAGCGGCGACAACGCATGCACTGCACTGTGATCCAGGTTTGACGGCCGAAGTTGCGGCCTCGATTTTGCTAGACATGCCCCCACGTCCCTGAGCGGACTTGGTTCCAATCTGAACTTCCGATGTGTCTTGATAAAGGGGAAGGAGCTTTGCATTTGGATTTTCCTTTGGAGAGGAGTCGTAGACACCGTCAACATCCGTCAATAGGAGCAAGACTTCCGCTCCGAAGGATCTCGCACACAAGGCAGCAAGTGAGTCGTTATCGGAAAAGACGTCATCGCTGGTGTACCCTTGATTGGCAGAAACGGCATCATTTTCGTTGATAATGGGCACAACGCCCAAATTGAGAAGACGATCCACTGTGTAGACGAGATTCCGCTTACGCTTCTCATCTGTAAAGTCACTCTGAGTGACAAGAATCTGGGATGCCGCAACATCCCCTTGATCAAAGAGACTGGAATACAAGTTCATCATTTCGAATTGACCCGCAGCAGCGCATGCGCTATCATAAAATTTCTTCTTTTCCGATTGAGTATGTGGAACGCCTCGTAGATTGAGGAGTGATGCAAAGCTCCCGCTGTTTCGTCGGAGTGCTTCGTCCTTGGCAGCATTCATTTTTTGTTCTTCCTCACGGTGCATTTCCATAAAGGACATGTTGAGTTTGGATTGCTTCCGAAGGACACGCTTTCCCATCCCAACGGCACCACTCGAAACGAATATAACCTGAACACCACTGCGATTCAATTCGGCAATCTGTTCGCAAATGGCACCCAATCTTGTCAAGGATGGACGACCATCTTCATTCGCAACGACAGATGTGCCGGCCTTGACACAGACACGACGAGCGCTACGAAGAGCAGCACGAGATGGAGGTTCGGATGATGCTGATGTCGCTGATCTTGCAGATGATGAGTTTTGACTGCTCGTGGCAGTCTCGTTGATGTTGGCGCTGCTCATTGTCAAAAGGGACGATTGCGCTCACGCCCGTGTATTACTATTACGTTGTCGGGTGGTGTGACAGTTTACACACTCTTGAACAAACACTGAACACTCACTGCTTGAGCACTGCGTGTTGTGTGCTCAATGTTCAGTATGATGTCTGGCCTCACAGTCCTCCTGTCACCGAGTTCTTCAATGAGAAAGAACTTGAATCCTCCGTGATGTGTGTGTGTCGAGTGTCGATGAAGGGCGAGTACAGTACGTCGTTTGATGTTTCCACGTTCCAGCGCCATATAGCTGAACTCACTCGTACAGTATGGTACAGTACCAGTGTGCTCCCGTATCTACTGTAGGACACTTGGTACTGGATACTGGAGTACTCTGCTACAGTCACGAGATCAACATTCAGAACTGCATTAATGCACATACCAGATACTGTAGTACCATGTACCATCGATTTCAATAGTGATACTACATACTACATACTACAAATACATGCTCGGAGTACTGCACAAGTAGTACCAGGTAATGAATCGTACTCTTACGGTTCGCTTACAGCCACACATACTTTCAACATTCGGAGGGACGGACAGTTGTTGGACATGAAACCTATGCATACCTGGTACTAGCTAGTACCGGGTAGTAGAACTACGTATGAATAGCACTGTTACTCGGTACGGGGTGCTGTAGTGGACCAACCCCAACAAATCGGAGTAACAGTACTTTCGATTTTTAATCGTTGGTACTCGGTACTCCAGTACCACAGTAGTTGTATTCATTATTCACGGCGGGCGTGTCTTGATTTCTTGACCCTACATCCTTCGACCGTCGACACTTCACCATCCCAACACAAGAAAAAACATTTAACTACCCAACCATGTCAACCTACTGCGTCTGTGCTCTTCAATCGGAATCAGGATCCTCGGTGCACGGGATCTTGACACTGTCGCAAGCCTCCGAAGATGCTCCGACGGTCATTTCCGGTGAACTCAAGGGCTTAGCACCCGGCAAGCACGGGATCTCCATCAACGTTTACGGTGATTTGTCCGATGGCGCCACGAGTTGTGGTGAAATCTTCAATCCATTCGGTCAGCCTCATGGATTTCCAGGTGATGCAACTCGAAAAGTAGGGTCTTTGGGGAATATTATTGCTGGAGACGATGGAAAGGCCTATGTGGAGATTGAGGATACGCTTGTCAAGTTGATTGGACCGCATTCGGTGATTGGACGATCGATGCTCGTGTATGCGGCAGAAGACGATGGTGGACGAGGAGGACACGAAAATTCACTTTCGACTGGCAATGCCGGTCCGAGAGTAGCAGCTGGAGTTATTGGACTCGCAGCATCAAATGCCTAAACTTGTGCTGAAACATGCATTTGCTTTCGAGCTCGTGCTCTTCCAGTGTCTTTGCCTGGGAGGTATGGTTGGTAGTAGTCCATGGAAAGGCCAGGTCAGCAGACAATGTACTCTCTATAGACTTTCTACTTCAAACAAAATAACAATTGTCCTTAATTACTATAATCGTTGGCTCTATGATAAGCAGTTTGTAAGGTTACTCGTCTGACAGACGCAAGTCGTAGAGCTAGTCGATGTATAGCCTAGTCTACCCGACAGAACCAACAACAGCAAAACTTCATCCTAATAATTCTTCCAAATTATAACAAATCATCATACAATATTTAAAGCAAATCGAAATCATCCAACTTATCATTGTACTTGTGGACGGCCCGTCGTACTTTCGATGAATCGACCCACGTACAAAAGTCCTCCATGGTTTTGGTCACTAAAAAGGCGGGATCCGTCACCACATTCGGACCAATGCGGACTTGTCCCTGTTCGACAAATTCGACTGCCGTCTTGATGGTTTCGGCCATTTTCAAACGCACCATGACCACTGGCAATCGACGACGACACAACGCCGATGCTGTAATCTCATCTGCCTTTTGAAGAGACTTTTGAGTATTGATAATGCCCAAGTCAAATAATTTTTGAAGCAATTGATCCGTCATGGCAATACGGAACGGGTCGTCAGGTTTTAGAGTCTATGAATGTGTTGTGTGAGAGAGAAGTTGCAAAAAGGAATAGCAAGGACAATGGAGATAACAGGTCAGAATAACCAGCATAAAAAACAACATCAACGTTGGATTCCAACAATAAGGCCTCCAAACGCATCGTACCTTCAATTTGGCAGATAGCTTCGTAACTTGTCCACATATTCGTTGATAGGCTACAAAATCATTACGATCTTGAATGTGATAGGTTCGCATTACTTTGGCAACTCTCAAGTTATCCTCTCCTTTCCAACTGTACAAGGATACCTTGCGCAACAGTTTCTTTTCATGATGCTTGAGTTCTCTCATTGTCTATATTTGTGTTTGTTACGGAGTATGAGTAGTGGTAGTTGTTGTATAACAAGACAAGAAGAAAGTTTGTGGTTGAATGGGGCTCTTTGGTGCAGACAAGTTGTTCTGAGAGATTGAGCACTCTAAATGGTGTGGGTGACCTCCAGTCTCGGCAGTCGACTATTGTCGAATCGTTGGACTTGAACCATGAAATGGTGCAAGAAACCTTTTACTAGAAACCAAAATCCTCGTATTTGTGTAGAGTTGGTACATTACATTTGTAGCCCCATTGCCAATCAACATCCCCCTGAAACAAGAAAATTACAAAGTTCTGCGACAAATCGAACCTTTTGATTGGCTAGAATACGTCACTGACCAATCTCATCTGACTTGGTAGGACAAAATTGTTACATTGGAATCTTCGTGGACGAATACACATCCAATATTCGTCGGGTCGCTCTGCCTTGCGAGATTGTATTTGTACGGCATCCAGTGATCCCTTCTGCGAGGAAAAAAAAAGACTGATCAAGTTACATGCTACGGGTGTAGTGTACACTTTTTGCCGCTTCACAACTTGGTTTGTCATTCTCTGTCGAACGACAACAACAACAACAAACTGACTGTCTTGTGGACAAGCCTAGCGACACACAACAATCTTTTGCTTCCTTGTTTCAAAACGCCTTGTGAGTTGCGAAAGATGGATTTGTAGAACGACCAAAAAGGATGGGGAATGTCGATTGTCATGACGAAACAAAAACTTGAACGTTTTGAGAACCTCGTTCCATCGTTTTATACATGATTATTTGTTAGACGGCGGGCGTTGGAATCGTCTACTCGTAGCGATGAATCGTAGTCCTGATGAGTTTCCACATGCTTTCCCCTGAGTATGCACCAAACGAAACCCACGGGACAATCGGATACCATGGCGTGACTTGCGGACCCCCGCAAGACGCGAGATTTGATACATGATATCAGTCACTGGGTTAATCTGCCGACTCC
Organism: Fragilaria crotonensis; assembly: GCA_022925895.1. Lineage (NCBI taxonomy): Eukaryota > Bacillariophyta > Fragilariophyceae > Fragilariales > Fragilariaceae > Fragilaria > Fragilaria crotonensis. The sequence goes on from JAKSYS010000145.1 coordinate 54,143, forward strand.
AGTGTGGTTGTGAGCGTCAAAGCTTTCCATCGTCCCACACATGACTTATTTGATCCATGTTCTCGTTTCCTCGTTCCCCGTGTATGTCTCTTTTTGTCGTTTGTCCTACTCCAGAACGGTTATTTCTTGCCGACTGGTATGAATTTTCCGCTCTTTGGAGCTCGATTTCCGGGTTCAAGAACCAAGTTCCTGGTTCCGACTTCCGATTGTTGGAGATTCTTGATGTCTTTCCAAGATTTTGGATATACATCACTTAATTTTTTATACTCACTTTTTGCCTTCCCTTCTGTGATTGCTGTTCCGACCAAACGTGATCCACCATGAATACCATCGTCTTTAACATGCAGACAACTTATCCGAGCACCAACTACCACAGTATGACTGGATCACCAGGAGGAACTGATGTCATGTCTCATGTGATGTCCTTGCGCTCTCGCAAGCCATCCAAGAAGCTGGACGGTATCAAGGAAGAGGAGGCTGCGCTCATTTCTGCAGAGGAACGCATGATGGATGACGAGGAGATTGCTAGTGTCGACGAGTTTGGAAATCCAATCGTCGACATGGCCAAACTCGAAGAGCGGAATCTGTCTGTTGCAATGTCAAGAAGCGTGTTGGACATGCCTGGAGGGGAAGCGAACGGGATTCATGACGACGACGAGGACAACGGGGGTCATCGTCGATACGGACTGAGGAAATCGAATCATCTTGTCTCTCCAACAAGTGCAGGGGCTGAACTGAGGTCAGGGAGGGAATCTGGACTACATTCTGACAAAGCCCTTCCGACTACAATAACCCCATTACATCCGATACCGAATCTCCCCCCTGTACAAACACTTCCTCCTATCAAGACAACCACACCTTCCGCTCCGCCCATGGAGCGTCCTCCACGACTTCCTGTGATTGCAAAGCCTTTGCAGTCCTTACACACATCTTATTGTGTACCGAACCCCTTGGCAAACATAGCGACACCTCTCAAACCACCGCCATCCATCCTACCTGCGCCTGCATTATTGTCGACTCAAGCCACAATCGCGACTGCACCTTCTCAAAGCTCAACAGTGCCGTGTCCGCTGCCAGCTGTTCCATGTCCTCTTGTGCCATCGATATTGCCAGCACCAGCACCCACAACGATAACTTCGGCACAACCCGAATCGCACACGCTAGAATTCTCTTCAACGGATCTCCTACCAAATCGACGAGGTCGCATTTTCTCTATGGATATTGATGCGGCAGGTCTCGACTTCCCTGACATGTCCGTCGACAATATAGCCTCTGGATTTGATTCGCCGGCATTACCTCCGCTTGTTGGTTCACACTCAAATCAAGATCATTCGTCGTCGGACCATCCATCACACGCACTGTGTCTTCCTGGAGCCATACACACTACAAACAATACTCCCATGCCTGTTCCCTCTGCGGTGTTCAGCGGACGTGATAGAGCCATGAGCTTCGAATTCTTCTCTCTAGGAATCAATGCCGACGAACCACTTCCGCCTGTATCGGAAGATGGCTTCATGTTCCAGCCGCGCCCTCGAGGTGACTCCATTATTTTCGACCCTGTATCATTTCAAGATGGTGGCATTCATGAAGAGAAGGCGCTTTTCCGGAGCCGAGAAAGCTCTATTGACCTACCATCCAAGGACGAAATGGCCATAATGAATGCACCTGGTTTTGCTCCTCCTCCAGTTGCAGATCACAAGCCCACGACTCCCGAGTTGAAACCTGCATCCTTTGTCTCGTCATCATCGCCGCCTTCGCCGCAGGCGATAAAACAACCACCGTCGCCCACCGATAGTTCCGCCCACATGGCGACTCTTCCATCATCTCTCAATACGACCATGAGTCATGCCACATTCCAAATGGACTTGCTCAATAAGGATGGTAGGATTGGAATTTATCTTCCCGATGCCCGAAAAGCACGGATTGCCAAGTTCCATTCCAAACGTAAAATGCGCATTTGGCGCAAACGAATCAAGTACGATTGTCGAAAGAAACTTGCCGACAGTCGTCCGCGCATCAAGGGACGATTCGTGAAACGGTCCGATATGGATGAAGATTAACAGAAACATGGCGAGAGGGCGAGAAACATATATGGACGGAACGGACCATTTTGTATCATTATCCTACAGAGACGCACGCACACACATCACGCAAACATCAGGCTCCTTGACACACCACTCCACTGCCTTAGACCATTGTGGTTGGCCGCTTTTAAAAGGGTTGACTACCACTCCTTCTCATCGTCATCATCATCATCAACGTCATCATCATCATCATCATCACCCGACATGTAACACTAGTGCAGTATTTGTCTACCAAAACTATGAAATAAAACACGGGGATTTTCAATGTGCTACAAATAATCGTGTTGTGGTAGAGTCGAGTCAAGAGTGTGTATGTTGCTCTGCTACATCAAGCAAAATGGATCGACATTAATTCGACAATCTAGAAAATCCCATCAACAGAGCTAGGACCTCAAACGTCGTTTTTAAATGCCTCTACTATTCAAAGCCTAATACTGATCGAAACCTTTCCCTTCTTAACCAATCTTGGAGATGATACCGGTTCCCACAGTACGACCACCTTCTCTCATGTTAAAACGAAGACCAGGTTCCAAGGCAAGAGGAACGATAAGTTCCACATCGACTGTCAAGTTATCTCCTGGCATGACCATCTCGGTACCCTTGCGAAGTTTGACATCGCCGGTAATGTCGGCCGTTCGGAAAAAGAATTGCGGTCGGTAATTGTTGAAAAAGGGAGTGTGACGGCCGCCTTCCTCTTGGTTGAGGGCGTAAATTTCGGCTTCAAACTTTTGTGCCGTCGACACGGTACCCGGCTTGGCCAGCACTTGTCCTCTCTGCACGTCCTCGCGCTTGAGACCGCGAAGCAGACAGCCGACATTGTCTCCGGCCATGCCGTAATCCAACAGCTTTTTGAACATTTCGACTCCGGTGCAGACAGTTTTGGCGTCCTTCTTGAGACCGACCAATTCGAGTTCATCCCCAACGTTGACTCGGCCCTGTTCGACTCTGCCGGTCACTACAGTACCGCGTCCGGCAATGGAGAAGACGTCTTCCACGGGCAACAAGAATGGCTTGTCCAAATCGCGAATTGGTTCTGGGATGGTGTCATCAATGGCTTGCATCAGTTCAATGATTTTGTCCGCTCCGAGTTCAGGATTAATGCCATCGGCAGCTGCCAGGGCCGATCCGCGAATAATGGGAGTGGCATCACCATCAAATTCGTAAAAATCCAGCAATTCTCGCACTTCCATTTCGACAAGTTCGAGCAATTCTTCGTCATCGACCAAATCGCACTTGTTGAGAAAGACGACGAGTTTTGGAATTCCGACCTGCTTGGCAAGCAGAATGTGTTCACGGGTCTGGGGCATGGGACCATCCGTGGCGGCAACGACCAAAATACCTCCATCCATCTGCGCCGCTCCGGTAATCATGTTCTTGACGTAATCGGCGTGACCCGGGCTGCGAAATGTTAGTTGTTTTGTAGGTGTAGTACCAGGTTTGTTTGTTGTTGTGGAATGATGAAGAAGATGGCGGAGAGAGGCGTAAAAAGAAACAGAAACGAGGGAGAAAAAGAAACAAGAGGATTAGACGACGATCCGTTGTGTATCATGTTGTCATGTAATCATGTGTTGGAAAGAATCACTAGCTGACCATGTACACTCACCAATCAATATGTCCATAATGACGATTCGCAGTTTCGTACTCGATATGAGTTGTATTGATGGTAATCTTTCGTGCCTTTTCTTCTGGCGATCGATCAATATCTTCGTAGGACATGCTCTTGGACCAACCCTTTTCCGACAGGACCTTGGTAATGGCCTGTGTCAGTGTCGTCTTTCCATGATCGACATGACCAATGGTCCCAATGTTCACGTGAGGCTTGTCTCTCTTGAAACTTTCACCAGCTGCAAAGGAACGAGTGACAATGTACAAGACGCCATTATGATGATTGTTGTTGCTGGTGTTGGTGGTGTTGTTAACGACACGTCGAAGGAGGGTAGAACGAAGAATGTTTGATGACTACCGGTCGAGAGTGAGAAAAAGAAAGAGTGAGTGAGAGACAGTAGTATTGTATTCGATGTAATAGCAGCTCCTGATGTTCCTCTTCCTCATCGGTTGGTGAGACTAGTTGTCGGAAATGGAGTCATGGCAGCGGATCATGTCACTTTGCTCTCCCGGCAACCATTCCATTGTTGGACGTTAAAGATGTGGGTGTGCCTACAGCCGAGATCGCTTGTGTATTGTTGACATGACCAAGAACGAAATGGATGTCGATCTCATGTCGCGATACCATGATGATACAAGACACAGCATTACCACACACACCAATCGCAATGTTCACAATCGCCCTCGCAATCTCGTTCTCGCTATCGTACAGATCTTGTCAAAGGCGCGGTTGCATCTCCACGTACCATCATGCTTTACGTTACACGTTACAGTTTCCTAAGAGAGAAGAAGTGTTGTAGTAGACTCTTGAGGGTTTGCAGAGTGCGGGGTACAAGTACTGTGATCGGTGATGTGTGCAACCACTTGTGGGTGAGGTGGAAAATGGAATTAGGACACAGTCAATACATGTAAAATAATCCAAAGATGAAGATTACTGATTCTTGTTCAGAGGCAGAAGATGCCGGCGTCCGTCGTCCCTCCAGCTCCTTCATCCATCCATCGGTCCAGAGACAGTATGACATATGACTGCGATACTACAGTAGCAGGTAACTCAATAGTACTGAAGTAGTCGTATGTACCAGTACCTGGTATGATACCAGTATCAACTACAGTATCAACCCTGGACCGTCTTCGTAATGAAACGCTGGAAACACTCCAGTACTCCAGTAGACAGTAGCCTATGTCTTTCGCCCACATGGCGCAACACGAAAAAGATCCGATCTGTTTTGCACCACAAGTTTCCAATGTGCACGCGCATGAGCATTCTTGAAGTGTCACATCCAACGTCTGAGGAGCAGACGACGCTCGAATATGGGTACTTGTAGCTGGTAAGTACTGGCGTATGATGACGTACTGTGAGATGCGTTGTTTTCTGCATGGTGGTACCTGGTACATGTACAAGTTCAGTAGATGTTGTGCTGTTGTCCTACGTCCTGCTATGCATACATGTACATCATACATCATACACATGCATAGATACAGTATGTTGTGTTCTCCGTACTCCGTACTATACAGTAGATTTGTTCTGGAGTGTGTACGCCAGTATGCACAAGCACAACGACAGGATTCGCCATGCCTGCTCTTTAAATGGTTCAAGGGTAAACAAGGTTCAACCTACACCTGTTTGTCCTATTATGGCGCATGACAGCCGAAGACAGATCCCTGTTACAGATTCCCAAGGCAGCATCGCATTATTACAAACTACAAGCAACGAACTTACAAAACAAACCGTTCCTAAGCATCCTTCATCTACCTTTCTCACAGAACAAACCCGACACAACAAGCTATATTGAATGACAATGTTTGGATTCCTCTCTTCGCCCTGTACTGTGATTGTTGATTCCTCCGTTCATGTCGTTGCCTGTTTTGTGGCTCGAGTCCTTCGTCATCCTGCTGTCCGTGAGGTTCTCGAGTCGATTGTATTGGCATCGGCTGTCCATGTACAACCGCCACAACAATTGCCAAACGATCCTGTCGTTGTAGTAGGTGATTCCAACGACACCAACGACCAGCAGATACAGCAACAACAAGCACAGCAACAACAGCAAATACTACAAACACATGGGGAGAATTACGGAACAATGACAATGAAGGACAACGACCATGTGTCGATCGACTTTACTTCTCTTGATGATCACAAAGATTCAACAATGAATGCCTCGTATACTCACGACGAGAGTATTGCAAGTAACGTTCATGGAGGTGATGGACTAGACGAAATCAAGGTGACAACGACGACAAAGATGAAGGATGGAGAACAAGAACAACAACAAGACGATGCTTCAATTCCAACAACAGCCACAACTGCAACTTCCAACGCACCACAAACTCCAATTCCAAAAACTTGGGATTCAACCTTGCTTTCTCCAATCATCAAATCCGCAACCCAATCCAACGAGGCACTGGCGTCTCGTCAAGACGCCCAAGGCAACCACAACAACAATGATGAAACGACACTACCAACCTTTTTCTACAAGGAAATTATCAGTTCTCATACGCGTCATATGATTATTGTGGTTGAAGCTCCAATAATAAAGGACAATAACGATCGCAATCATGATGATCAACAGCAACAACGTACCGACGGCACAACCACCACGACAACACCTCTTCCCGACACTACTACTACGACAACAAATACTACTCCGAATAGTAGTCACAACAACAACAATCACGACGACGACAACAACAACAATAACGAACCAAACATGTTGGATTTGTCCATTAGTGACAACACTACTGGACGGATTGTGTATCAAACCCCATTGACCAAGGATGTGAAAATGGCCGAAAATCTCAATGATTATGCCGATCCAGATGATTATTTGTGGAGCATTACACGTCGAGTGGCACACCGGGCTGCTGCGTCATTTTCGTCGTCCGAGGCAGGCAAGTTGTTTGATGCAGAGTAAAATGTTATTGTTGTTATAATCATTATATAAAAGTATGTAGTGGTTCAATCTACAAAGCCATACCCGGAGATGACTTTCATGCGATCCAGGCAATTTACGCAATGATAGGGAACAGTGTTGAAGTTTGCATCCTACAGTAGGTTGGGCGAAAAAAAATGATCCTCAAGGGAGACAACTCATACATTGTATCAGCCACGACGACGCAATTCTGATATAAAGACCACGGTGTGATCAAAACCTTTGCCACTTGTCATGCACTCTCAAGTCTCATCACTCATTAGGCGTAAGGTTACTAACTCCCTTGCGAAACTTTATGACCCCTTCACTATTTGCTACTACTAGAGAGGATGAAGTAACTTGGAAGTTGTATTCTTGTAGTAGCATCTGGTAGTAATATTCATAATTGATTTGGTACAGATTTTTTTTAAAGGTATGCGTTGGGTTGAATTGTTGACATCACTTCGAGCTTCGAGGTACGAGTAGACTACTCGAGTAAACTGTACCACTTGTATCTTGTATCTACAAAATAACTTCATTGCGAGGTGAGCAAGAATTCCGGAACCTCAATTCTATGGCATTATGTCATACCTACTATGACACACCGGTAGTAATCTGGAGCTATGCAAAATATGTACTGAGCGACAAACCAGGAAAAAGCACCATTGCCTGGTACTATTGTGACGTAGAATCAACATGTGCTGAAACATATGTATGCATATCCTACTCCTTTTTAAATTTGGTTTGTGCGTGTGTGTGTGTGTGTGTCTGTTACGGAGTATGACCACTCTGGGGTACTGTTGTACTGTTACGTGGATTACATGTACTACAGGTCTACAGTACATAAATCGACGGTAATTTATGTTGAAACGACAGTGTCTTACATTACTGTAGTACAGTACTGTAGTAATTCAAAGCTACTGGACGGAATAGTCATCGAATTTGCTGTTAACAGGTTGTTTCACAAATGCTACTGTAAACACCAGTATGTATCATACGCCTCCGATCAGTTGTGAGGAACCCACTAGTCATACTCTGATTTTCGAACGCAGGACGCAGCATCACAAATCCCTACACGAGGTTCGTGAATGATTTGTGTACGACGTATATCATACATGAATACATGAACAACAAATATTTTATCATTTTATCGGACAACAAAGCACGTCACTGGTGCAGAGTGCTGACACATGCCACAAGATGATGACGGGGAATTGCAACCATGTGTCATGTGTATTTCTCTGTGGAGTACTGGTACTTCGACTGGTAGTAGCATAGCACTTCAGGTTTTCAGCTCAGGGTTGTACTATATGCATAGAGCATATATATCCCGATTGTAGTGTCCTGAAGACCTGAAGTATTCCACACGCAGCAGACGTCGTACTGTAGGATCACGAGATATCGCACTGAACGGAATGCAACAACAGGACAACACGAATACAAATCGTTCCGTCACGTCACTCATTTGATCCATCGATACATTGCATTCAGTACTCCTGCATTCCGGTTCCATACCATCCCTGAGCACAACGATTCACTTTACTCGGTGTGACATTTTAATTGAGTTGACGGACAAGAGGAGAAGAACGGAACCTAATACCGAACCTACTGCTTTTTGATTCCTACTGTCAGCGAGTAGAATATAGTCCGTATTCGCTCGGGTCTCAGTCCATCACACTGCTGTACTCCCTCTTCTTTGCTCGGCCGGTTACAATACATTACAAAATCCTCATTTCAAAACACCGCAACAACGCTAGACTCAAAGAACAATGGCAGAGAACAACAACAACAACAACAACAACATGATTGAAAATTTCGTTCGCGACCCGCACGATCACGATGTGCTCCTCGGACGAGGTGGTTTGAGCAATCACCATCCTGGGAACAATTGGTTTCGACGACTTGTGCGTTCCAACAAGGCATTGTATGATCAGGCTCAAAAGCATACCAAGCTACTCGTTGCGAAAGCCATTGTTCATCATGTTCAAGCGCAGGATCCACCAGGACGGTTTCTTGAAAAAGATAAGGAAAGCGGTGTATGGAAGGAAGCAACCTACAACAAGGCAGTTCACAAAACATCTCAGGCTCTTCGTGAAAGGAAGTTATTGGAAAATGAGGTCAACCTACAAGTACAGCAGACTCTCCAAAGTCTAGCAATCCCCATTGCTCCTCTGGGCGATGGAATTACAACTCAGGCAGCAGCAACTGTAACACCATCACCTGCACCAGTTACACTCGAAGAGAACAATTTGACACCAAGCCACCTGCTTTGCAACAAACGGCGTCATGGTTTTTTAGGAACCATAAAAAGCCAAAAACCGCATCCTCCACGTTGTCCAATAACATTCCGCCTCCTCCTGGACCAGTCCGACAGCAGTCATCAGGTTTTCTTCGATTCTTTTCGAAAGCCCCGCAAGGGTCTGCAGCCATCAACAACGATACTGCAATGATGCATGGCGGGTTCGATCAGTCCTTGGAACCAACCCGATTCGCTCCTGCGGATGCTAATTTCCTTGGAACTTCTCAATACGTTGAACCTGTCTCGTTGAATAATCCGCTTTTCCAAAACATATTTAATCATGATGGGACAAGCAGTCATTCGATCGAACCATTGCCATTGAACAATAACAAGAAACGATCTCGAGACACGTTTGAGCCTTTGCCGCATACGGATGCTCCAGCCTTGACCAGACTGACCACGCAAGTGTCCGATTGGTTGCAATCCTTTTGGCCCATTGGTGAGGACAGAAGCGGACCGGACGAGGAGGTGGAGGCGCAACAGCACCAGCCGATGCATGCGGCCGACCCAACACGTCATCAACCCCAGCGGCCAAAAGAGCGCAGACCGCAGAAACAACTACACCACTCGCATCAAACTGCAACAGTTGCACCAGCGACAACTTCGCAAACCTCTGCAAGTCCAGATTTGAACGTTCAGTTGACTGTTGTGGCGGAAAGTGTCGCTAATTTGAAGCAGCAAATACAAACCAAGCAAATCGGCACCAGTGCTGCCGCAACCATCCAACAAATCCAGATGCAGTTGGAACAGATGCAGGCTGCAATCGCATCGTCCACCACCTCGTCATCCTCCTCCACGAATGTGGATGAAGCGACGACGATTGCTGCCAGTACCGTTGGTTTAGCGTCGTCGCCACCTCCGACAACATTGCAACCATCCGTCACCTCGGCACTGTGGACCTTGGCTTCCACTCCGTCACGCCTATTCTCAGGTCTGTCCTCCATGTTTGGGGACTCTACGAGTGACGGTGAGGTCCATCATGAAGGAATACGCGAGTTGGGCGGATCGTTGGATACTATTGGAGGTCATGATATGCACTCTGGTGGTCTCACTAGTAATGGTATCATGAAGAATACCCTCAATGGCACTACGGAGGACATTGGCCTGGATCCATTGGACTCAAGTGTCCACCAGCCACCTCTCGAAGACAATAACAGTGCGTCGTTGATGCCACCGCCTCCACTCGGTATGGCTCAATTTGGGGGGAACAAGAACAACAATGCGAACCCATTCACTAGCATTCCCAAGGTAGCAGACATGGAACAAGATCCACGTTTTGGTCGCAAGGCATCTGGCTCATTGTTTGATGATGGTGACGATTAGAACGCTACCCCTTTTTGGATATCATGTCGAAGTAAGTAGTCTACAGGAGAATCAATGTTAAAGATCAAATCATTCGATGATTGTGTGGTAGGTCCATGAGCAATTGATGGCAGACCCGCGTTCGCGCGTGTGGATGTGGTAGCTCCCATATGCTGCACCTGCCAAACGGCACTACTGGTAGTACCTCACATCCCTCGTACTATTTCGTCATTGGATACACTTCCTACGCCAACTCGTAGAGCGAGGGTTTGTTATTAGTCTCTACTTGCGTTTTCGGTGTCGACTCGCTCAGTCTCTTACTTAGTCTAGTATCTTGTCAACCAGAGTGTTGTCTCTACTAGTAGATAGATGCATCCTATGGAAGACGACATGCTCCTTTGAAATGCAGCGTTGCCCCAATGTTATAATTGGATTCATGCTTTTTAAAGTTCATTGAGTCATGGTACTTGTACCAGTTACTTGTACCAGGGAGGTGCGGGAAAGTACTGAAATCTACGATGTTTGGTTGGAATAGTATTTTAAGTGTACACTGCCGCTAAACGGTGCTACTCGTACTGGTATACGGTATACACCGCGTTTTGAAACTGTTTTGTCGAATGGACGATACGCTCACTTCGTCGACGCGTGCGTCGATGGTCGATGGTCGACCGAAGCAACATTTGCATGGCCACCATTATACAATCTATGTACCAGGTACAAGTACTGGAGTACTCCCTATAATAGAATGATATGGTACACTACCTTTTCAATTACTAATTCTTTAGAAGCATTGTACTGCCTGTAGACACTACCGGTAGTTGTACAAGGCCATGCAATCTGGCGCCAAGGGATTCAACGTGCCGTCGTTCATTCCCTCCATGATAATTTGCGCAGCTCCTTTCCCTCTTGTCCATCATGGTTCCACTTCCCCTGCTGGTGTTCTTACCTGCAGAAGCAGAAGAAGTTGCTACAATCATGATGGTGCCTTGCTTTTGACGGAGGATACTGGTGTCTGAAATGTTGCCTTCCGTCAATGTGAGGGAGATGAACGCTTGAGTTGCGAGTTGGGAATGGTTTTAAGAATTGTAATCGGCGGCGGATACATGACTGCGAAATTGTAAGTGATATTTTTCGACGTGCCAATTCGATCCTGAAGTAGAAAGTGTCATACCTAAACTCCGTACAATTGTACGTGCATAATTCTGGTTGCCTCGCAACGTGTGCTTCTTTTGTTAGACCAAGTATCCACATTAAGCTCCACATTGAACGTACGAATGTGATGTACAATGTACATTGAGCTAAGTAAATTCTTGATAAGGTAAAAAACCGTTTCCTGCCTTGAACACACAGCTATATAAGGATCGTGATAGTGTGCGAAAGTTAATCGGCTCAGTCACGAACACTATGGCTGGGTGCAGCTTTTGTGAATTTTGGGTAGCCTCCGTAGAGACAGTATACTATTTATTTAGCTCACCTCCGACGTCCATGAGCTTATCTCGTTGATCCCCACACTTCATTGTTGCTGACCTTCATCAACTCATATCTTGTGTTCAGTTGTGTCTCCCGCGTGCACCGATAGCTCTATAGGTTCATCAAGGGCTCTTTGAATAGTGCAAGCATCGGTGCACGCGGGAGACGCATCGGATTGACATTTATCTTGTCTTGATTGCCGAAGGCTTTAAGCGAAAGATTTGTTATAGCGGTCCATCGAACATGTTCTACTTATTCACATGCGCATGAAGTTTGTACCATTGTTAAAAAACTTGCCGGCAACACAAGTTGCTGTATCATGGTGCCGCTTCAAGATGCGGAGCATGATTTTACAACAAATGAAGGTGAGAACATTTGAAGGCTAGAATTTCTTGTCACAACGCAGACGTACTCACGTCAATTTTCGACAACTTTCGAGGAAGAAAGAGGCACCGCGACCGCATCCCAGTGTTGGGCATGATTTCGTTTGAAATACAATTTCCTGCACGCAGGCAGTAGTCAACTACAGTGCATCAAAACGGGTCGAGGTGTCCTTAGTATTTGCAGTGCGGCCACGCTTGATTTGTGTATGGTCTCTTCAATGATGCCATAGTGTTGGCCTGGTGGTACGCTGAGTACGGTGATCCCCAACAGCGTTTGACTTTTCCTGTTGTCTTGTGAAGTGCACAAGAATGCTGCAGTGTTTTCACGCTGGCACTTGGAATCTCTGGATTATATTGCAAGGACGAGGCATGCTCCAGCATTTGCTGTGTTTGTTGCCAGTACTGCTTTCAGCATTATTTCTGAAAAAACCTATTGCTGCCATCTGTGATGACGGTCCATGACTGCCACATGACCATTGAGTAAAGGCCGAACCAGTACCAATTCAAGCGGAGCTGTTGTATTCCGCTTGCACTGTGCAGCTTTAACCTTGTCGCAAAATGAAACTCTGCGATGTATTCGATATTTTCTCGACACTAAAGTCTCCACTAGAATTACTCTAAAAGAACCTTGAAGGTTAATCAACCATCGGTTGTCATCTCTTTCATACAACTAGCGAGTAGATGTTGCTACGTGTCACAAACCACATAATCATCGAAACAATAGAGGATCTATGAAACCTCGCAATTATCCTTAATGTTGGGCTTGGCAGCACCGTGATGTGAAGATACAAAGTTGACATTGAGTACAACTTCATCATGGGCATGCATATGATGATCTTTGTTCTTGTGATGTAATCAAATCCCATGTTGAGATGATCCAAGCTCCTAAGCTAGCATGCATTGCATAACAGCAGCAACAGTAAAGAAACGCGAAACTCCTCTGGCTCATCCAGCATATTCATTGTATACTAAATATTTCTACCATACTACGAGCTACTATGGCTACCCAAAGGACTTTTTTCGTGCACCCAGCCATAAATCGTTCAGTGTCGTCTCTGAACGTCGTTCAGTGTCGTCAATGAACCTGGCAAGACGGTCGAAAAAACACCGAAACTTCCCAAAAGTCAAACTTTAAATGCCCATAACTTGAGCAATAAAGGTGCTACATCAAAAAATGAGACTGATTTGAAAAGCTGTGAGTACGAGCTTTCCAAATCCGTGCTCCGATTGGTGGTATCTTGCTTTATCGATGAACGTTCGTCGATTGAAAATCGCATTTTGGGTGAAACGAGACAAGTGTGCGTGCTTATAACGTAACGAATATAACTCTAAAATATAAAAGTAAAACGGATTCAAATAGAAGAGATCAAGGGCTTTCCAAATCATTCCGGTATTTGAATGTAGTACCTTTATTCGCCATGTTATGGGCTCTCAAAGTTTCGTAAAATCATTGACGGACGACACTAACGTCATTGAACGTCGTCACTAACTCGACATAAACGTTACTAGTGAACGTGCGACACATGCTCCGTGAAAACTCGTTTTGAGTCCAATGCATGAAAAAACGCGCATGCGTCTACGACGCTCCTCGTACAACAAAAAAATTAGTGAACTTAGTGAACGACGCAGTGAACTTAGTGAACTTAGTGAACGACGACAGTGTCGTTAGTGACGTGACTCAACAAGAATTCACTATTTTACAGGTAGTTGACGGTTTTTAGTAACATGTGGTGCAAGAAAATACATATGTACTCTGAGCATTTGTATGAGAATGGCCGAACGAAGTTTCAAACGACCTCAGCTGCGCATATGACTGAACGCACACTTGTTTCTACATTAGTAGTAAACAAAATGTATATGTCATATGTAGGTTCGCATTGACTGAACGCACGCTTCTTTCTACATTAGTAGTAATCAAAATGTATATGTCATATGTAGATTCGCATTGACTGAACTCACGCTTCTTTCTACATTAGTAGTAATCAAAATGTATATGTCATATGTAGATTAGCATTTGACTGAACGCACACTTCTATCTACATTTAGTAGTAAACAAAATGTATATGTCATATGTAGATTGGCATTTGACTTCCTTCTACATTAGTAGTAATCAAAATGAATATGTCATATGTAGATTCGCATTTGACTGAACGCACACTTCTTTCTACATTAGTAGTAAACAAAATGTATATGTCATATGTAGACATTGCAACTCGGAGTTCTTGCTACATACATATCACATGTCGGTCTACGTTCTGTATAAGCTTTATGCAAGTTTTGCCATAAAGATACAGCACCAGCAGCACTACCCGTGGCCCGTGGTACCCAGTACAATGGTACGAAATCCTTGTATCACTTACGATGGAGGCGTCAATACATAATTACGGATTACGGTATTGCAAAAATCGTATCTTACGCTACTTTCCCGCAGCTCCCAGTAGCATTTATTAATGTCATGAAACCAGAAACCAGTGCTACTGTACTTCGTACATTCCTATAATTACTGTCCTACCGGTAGTACACCACTACTTCAGTGGACAGTATACCAATGGCGTCGTACCGGTACATCTACTAGCTATAGACTCGTACTTGGCGGCTTTTTCGAGTACGTGTACCTTTTTATCGGAGTCCCGTCCTCGCTTTGTATAAGGCCATGCCGCCTATCACACCTTTGCTGATCCCATCGCATCGCCGCACACATACATTTGCCGCTTTCCATCATTCAAAATGACAGTATCATCATCACCGACCTCCATCCCTGGCGACAGCAACGAGGGTATTGACAACTCTGAACCATGCAGTTCTACCTCTCCATCAACAACAACAACAACATGCGCAGCAGCCACTGCGACTAGTTCATCATCACCATCATTACGATTGTTAATCGACACGAACAACAACGACAAGAACAATAAAAATGACGATACTCCTCCCTTTTATTATGCCAAACATGTCCACTACGTTGAAACGTTGGCAGATAAACTTCAACACAGTTTTGAAGGTGCCATCACAAATCATTTACGACTTTCGGGAGTTTATTGGTCCGTCTGCACCATGTTCTTATTATGTGGTGATGATTTGAAAACTGTCGATGAAAACATGGGTCTCTTGACATCCAAACATGAACAAGAACAATTATCCATTGTCGATTGGATTGATACATGTTTTGATGAAACAACTGGTGCCTATGGTGGTGATACTGGTCAAGATGGACATGTCTTGTACACACTTTCGGCATTGCAAGTATTGGCCATGGCAGATTGTTTGGATCGAGTTCCCACGGACCGAGTCGTTCCATTTCTTGCCTCGCTCCAACAACCTGATGGTTCTTTTGTGGGTGATGCTGCAGCAGCTGCGTCGTCATCCATCAACACTACTGCCGCCGAAATTGATACTCGCTTTTCCTATTGTGTCTTGTCAGCACTTTCCATTTTGAATCGATTGGATGCTATTGATATCAATAAAGCTGTCAAATACATTCAAAAGTGTTTTAATCCACTCGATGGTGGATACGGAAGTTGCATTGGTGCTGAATCTCATGCTGGACAAGTATTCTGTTGCATCGGAGCACTTTCCATCGCACAAGCACTGCATCACTATGTTGATGATCTTGATGATGATGAGTATGGAACTGCTACTGACGCATTAACGAAATTAACATGGTGGCTGAGTGAACGTCAATGTGATTCAGGTGGACTCAATGGTCGTTCCGAAAAACAAGCCGATGTGTGCTATTCGTGGTGGATTCTAAGCAGTATGAGTCTCTTGGGAGTCGTCCAGTACATTGATTCTGCCAAACTAGCATCCTTCATTGTCAAGGCCCAAGACCCAGACGATGGTGGCATCGCCGATCGACCCGACGACATGGCTGATGTCTTTCACACATTTTTTGGCATTTCGGGATTGTCGTTGTTAGGATACTTGCCCGACACGTACCTTCGGGATGATGATGGTAATGACCAAAAAGTGCAGCATCGATTTGGGCAGATTGATCCAGTGTATGCACTTCCAGTGTCAGTCGTCAAACGCTTGGGATTGCCGGCGCAAGTGCTCGTCAAATCAGGAATGGATGTGGAGGAGCGATTGAAAGATTACAACGTTGTTGTTGTTGAGTACTAGCTACTAGTAGATGGTATAGTATATTTCAAAATAGTTCGGCTCCCGCCAACTCGGATACTATCCTTGGCGAAATCTCATGATTGCAAAGTAACCCTCTGAAACACCCACATACTATAGACGGCCTACACACACATCACTCCTATACTGTCGTCGTTCTAATACTACGAATCCACTTATTTGCTACGCTTGTAAATTTTCCGCAACAACAACTCAAAGACTTCCCTTGGCATGACAGTGAGGGAGTCAAGCTCGCGCTGAATATCGGCATAAGACGCTTCCTCGTAGTCCTGGAAGATCTTTTCCATACCCATTTCCAGGTACAAATCCTTGACACGCTTCACCTTCTTATCGTCCCACTGGCCATAATTGTCCAACAAAATCTTTCGCTGGGCAGGTGTGGCCCTCTGGAGTGCTTGAACGACCAACCAAGAACACTTGTTGTCTTGAATGTCAGTACCAATCTTGCCAATAACTTCTGGCTTACCATAACAGTCGAGGTAATCATCTTGAATCTGAAAGTACTCTCCCATGATGCAGCAGATACGTTCGGCAGTCTGAAAGGCATGGGGGGATGTAACTCCCGACGTGATCATGCCCATGGCGACGGGAGGTAGAATGTGTAGTAGGCAGTCTTGTATTTGACAATTTGTTGATAACGCTCAAGGGTGAAGCGATTCAAATCGGCCGGCTGTCCCATGGGCTGACTGGTCAGGTCCAAGAGCTGTCCCACTTCCGTCTTTTGAATGACGGAAATGAACAATTCAATGAGGCGCAAGTAGTACGATTCGTGTCCAAAGTGTTTCTTGATAATGGTAAAGACAAAGGATTCCAACAAGAATGAGTCATTAATGGCAATCATGTGAACATGTGGCTGCTTGTACCAGCAGGGTTGACCACGACGAGTTTGGGACTCATCCATCACATCATCGGCCACCAAAAAGAATGCTTGCAAGTACTCAATGGCCCATCCGAGCACTGCCGCACGGCATGTTTCCAAATCAGAAAGAGGTGATCCTTTCAAGGTGGATTGGACACTCAACACAGTCGTTCCTCGATTGAGTTTCCCACCTGGGACGTTGTAATCCATCATGGCCGTGATCCATTCGAGTGCTTCCGATTTCAATTCATGCTGGTCGCGAAGTTCCGTCAAGCAATCCTCACGCAACGTTGGATACAAAGCTTTGAATTTATCCGCTTCGGTGGTCAATTGACTGATTTCGGCCAATGGATACTGGATATCAACGTTCTTCTTGTTGTTGCTGTTGGTACTGTTGTCATTGCTACCAGTAGAGTTCACTCCGGTAATGGCAACGGCAGCAAAGATGACAGAGAAGACAAGGGCAAGAACAGCAGCTTGTTCTTGGATAGCCAATGCGAAAAAGATATCAGCAAAGCTCGTAAAGGCTCCTCCAGCAGCGAGAGGATAGGTTGCAATTGCAGCCACAAGGAGCGGAATGCTAACGGCAGAACTGGCCATGATGCTTAAGATAGCAGTCGTCGAGTGCTAGTTATTGGTACCTTGTCCTGCAGTCGACTACGAGAAAGCAATGGAATGCTTACTTCTTGTGCTGCTGAACTCTGAAACAGCGCAATGATATCAGAGATCAGATGTCAGTGAAAATGTTTATACATCAAATTGCTGCGGTGGATCCCTGTGTATCGAACACGTTGCGGCCAAACGTATGTTGGCAGATCGCATTGGTTCCCTGTTCGGTACCTGTTACTCGAGTACAGTTGTACTGTAGTACTTGTAGTAGTCTTTTATGAACTTGTTGCCGGAGACGTAGAGGAGTACGACTGCAAGTACAAGTACAAGTACCTGGTATGTAGCAGATATCAGAGTATGTGTTCCGATCTACAACGTACTAGTACCCGCGACCCGCGAATTCGGCCAAAAGCGCCTTCGAACCTCGAACGTCAAACGCACTCTTTTACAGTACCGGTGCTCTGTAGAATACTAGTGGCAGTACTAGTACGGATATGAACAAGTCCTCTTCCGTGTTGGACATCGGAGTCACTATGTAGCGGTGCCGTGATTCGCAGTAGTTGTACTGGATGGAGGACGCGGCGAGGTTTTTTTTTGGGTCGATTGCTGTCAACGCAAAATCTTGCTCTGCCCTCAGGATGAACCGTAACGACAATGGCGAGAAGCAATTGGAAACCAGAGAAGTTGAGGCTTCAACAACCACGGTTATGGTCCTTCCGACGGACATTCTGATGGGACAAGGTGCCACGCGCTACAACAACCCAGGCAACGTGGCGTTCCGCGAGCTGATTAAGGAACACGTGGTACAGTACGAAAAGGATGCCCCCCGGAAGGAAAAGGCCGCACTTGTTAAATTGTTGATTTCCAAGATTGACGAAAAGGGCCATCGTTTTCTTCATGAATCTCCTGCTGGGACATGGGTTGAAGCGTCTTCAGAGAAAGCGAAGAAAAAGGTGGCTCATGCGCTTCGCGATGCTCGACGTGCTTTGACGAAAAACGACGGCGCCGTTCTTCCCACGAACGTTCTTCCCGATTGCACAGAGCCAAGGCCCAGTAGCAAGGACATTATGCCTGGACAAGGTGCCACGTGCTACAACAACCCAGGCAACGAGGTGTACCGCAAGCTGGTCGAGGAGAAGGTTGACGAATACTATGGGAAAGCCAAAGGAACCGAGAAGCCAGCCTTTGTTGAGTGGTTCATTTCCGAGATGAAAGCGATGGGATATCGTTTTCTTCATCGATCCGAGAATGGGTCCTTGGTTGAAGCGCCTGAAGAGGATGTGAAGAAGAAGGTAACTCATGACTTTCGTAATGCACGAGCACGACTCACAAAGAAGCCAAGCAGTGCGAAGGACAAGCGAGATGAAACGTCAGACAACACGGCCGTGATCGAAACCGTCGTGCAAACTCATTGCCAAACAACTCCAACAGAGGAGTTCCCTCCTGCTGAAGGGGAAAGTCAGGAGGCTGAAGTGTCCTTCTTTGTCATCGAAAAAGAAGAAAACACTGAACATGGAGAGATTGGTGGCCATGTCAACAATATTTCCGAGCAATGGCCACGTGGACCCCTCCTTTACACCTCTGAGATGGAACCACGGTTGGAGCAGTGCGATGGAAATGACGACGTTTCGACGTGTTTTGGCATTCCCATTGATTGGGATGGGTCTCTTGGCATGTGCCTCACCGACGTTCCATATTCGAATATATGGAATAGATTGAACATGCCGTTCGATTCCGAGCTCGAGGAGATGAATCTTCTTAATGGATTTGACGAAAACACTATCTAATACATACTATCAGCTTCTTGAGTTTAATTCGTGATTTGTCGCCACTGTATTTGCTCACACCGTAACATCCTTCCACGCTCGGTGGTCAACAATCCTTCCACTGCCGTCCCACCCCGTGCATGGAAAAGGTCGGTCAAAATCCCGACACTTTTACCTCGTGGATGTGTTCTTGACGACGCATGCCGCAGCGATGGCATCGACGGCCATCATTTCGTCGTTTTGGGCAATCCAACATATTACTCAAGAGGAAGAAAAATCCTCTTGGGTAGTTTGGTAACAGGCGCGCACCCTCTGCGTGCAGTGAACAATGGATTTGCTGGTCTCTTCATGACTTGATTGACTTCTTCGAAGGCCTGTGGCAAGTGCTGCTGATATCGTGGGAATCACAGACTTCCCAGCCATCCCAGCACGAAGTAGATCAATTGCAATAATATCCTCAACTGACAATGGAAATAGACCATCAGAATACCATTCAGTGGATCATTCGGACCAGAACACGACTGCTGGAGGTTACAATACACCAGGAAGGAGACACTGCATTGTGGTGATCATCGCAAAGCAACTGCCATACCTGGCAGATGACAATGTCGATTCAACGATTTGCTATGGCTCTGGCTGTGGTCCACACGAAATCAGGACGTACGCGAAGCACACTCGGCAACACAACAACGACTGACAATCTGCTGAGAAATTCTAGCACTTCACGACACTCGACACCACGTGGAAGCGAGAGCGAGGAAGCTATCAACGAGAGATCTCGAACTGGATATAAAACAACTAACACGCGTAACTCAAGATTGACTCCGAACTCATGACCCAGTCATCGGGTAAAGCATCCAAATGGCGAATACAAATGCTATCATGGTAGTTCGGTCGATCCGAATTAACTTCCTTCCTCTAACGACGCATCGTTGTTGAAGCGAAACGAGTTTTAAGTTTGACTATGTCAGTCGGGAAGGCAGTGCAGAACCGTGTGAGTTGATCTCCTTTTCTTCGGATGATGCACCAGCACGTAGACTTGAGGCGATTTCTTTTGTTGCAACTTTATCGCTCCCTCTGTCCCCGGAGGCACATTTGAAAACAAAAAGGATGGCTTGAGAGCCGCGTGAAAATCCTTCGCATGTTGTTGGAGATAATCGTTTAACATACACGGGTGTAGATGATACATGAAGGCCACAATGAGGATCGTCCAGACGTCGGCTGTAGGCAGGAGTGCTGCAAGTAATACTAACTTGAGCTTGGGAGACTTGCGTGAAACAGCTTCAGATTGAGGGTGGCCTATCAGCCATTCCAACTCCCATGAGCCAACAGTTCCCACATTACTCAGAGTCGCTGCCAAACCCTCACTACAAATTCCCCAACAGAACATCCTTCATTTGAATGAAAAACGTCATCTGAGCTTCCTTTTCTTGCCATTCCATACCGACGCAGTATACTTGAGACCAGGCGAAGACTGCATGCCATGTTTCTCCAAAATACTAGCGACATCATATAGCTCACACTTGCGAGCAACATCAAGAGCTGTAGATCCGGCTTTATTCTTGTGATGCACATCCACGTTCTCGTGGTTCAACATTTCTCGAATCACATCAGACCTCCCCATTAGGGTTGCCCAGATAAGCGCAGTGTTACCTTGCGAGCCTTTGACATTGACGTCGACCTCGTTGTGTTTGAGGAGCTCGAGAACAATCTCCCAGTGGCCCTTACAGCTCGCCCAGAGAAACGATGTGCGGCCAAAATTATCTTTGGCATTCACATTCACATTCTTGTGCTTCAACAACTCTTGCACCACCTCCAAATGACCACTGAAGCTCGCCGAAATGAGGGCTGTACGACCGAATTTATCTCTGGCATTCACATCCACATTCTCGCGCTTCAGCAACTCGCAAACCACCTCCAAATGGCCCTTGAAGCTCGCCACGATGAGTGCTTTGGAAACGTTTACGCAATTGGCAATTTTATCCTGATTCAATAACTCGCGAACCACATCCAAATTACCCTTGAAGCTCGCCACGATGAGAGGTGTTAAACCAGGCTTGTCTTCTGCATTCACATCCACCTTCTTGTTCATCAACAACTCGCGAACCACCTCCACATGACCCTTCTGGCTCGCCGTGATGAGGGCCGTGCGGCCAAGACTATCGTGGGCATTCACATCCACATTGTTGTTCATCAACAGCATGCGAACCACCTCCAAATGACCCGTGTGGCTCGCGGTGATGAGGGCCGTGCGGCCTAGACTGTCTCGGGCATTCACATCCACATTCACATCCACATTCTGGGGCATCAACAATTCGCGAACCACTTCTACTTGGCCACTATTGCAAGCCACAATGAGGGCTGTGCAGCTCTGTTTTTCTTTCGCATTCGCATCCACATTCTGGTGCATCAATAACTCGCGAACCACTTCTACGTGTCCACGATTGCATGCGAGGATGAGGGCTGTGCAGCTCTGGTTTTCCTTGGCATTGACATCCACATTTTTGTGCTTCAACAACTGGCGAACCACCTCCACATGACCATTATAGCTCGCCGTTATGAGGGCTGTGCGACCGAATTTGTCTTTGGCATTCACATCCACATTTTCGTGGTTTAACAACTCGCGAACCACCTTGCTGTGGCCACGACTGCAAGTCATGATGAGTGCTGTGGTACCATGAATGTTTTTAGCATTCACATCCACCTTGTTTAGCTTCAACAACTCGCGAGCCACCTCCACATGACCACCAAAGCAAGCAGCCATGAGGGCTGTGCGATCACCGAAGTTTTTGAGATTCACATCTACATTCTTTTGCATCAACAACTCGCGAACAACGTGCACATGACCAATGAAGCAAGCCGCCATGAGGGCTGCATCACCACGATCGTGTCGTCCCAGAATCTGCCGAGTTTCATAATTTATATAGTATTTTGCATCCACATCGGCCCCATTTTCCAATAGGTCACGAACTCGATCACTGTCGCCTTCCATGACACTCTGAAGCAAACTCTCGTTCATCTCGTTCAAAATCATGAACCCACCACCGTCTTCAAGCTCATCGAGCATTAACGTCATTGTAACTTAGGAAACACTTTTGATTTGTGGGGTGAAGCACTGTGCCAGAGTCAATGGCCAACCGCAAGAGGATCTAAGAAGGAACGAGATATCAACAATCCATGTGCTGGTTCACGGTGTATCAAGAAATGTTGTACAATAGTGTCGTACAAGGTAGACAAGTACTGCAGAACCCCTGGTTTTGTAGGTCGTCACCACTCTTTTTTGGGTCATTGTAGGTTAAAATCAACCTACAAAACCTTTGAGAGGATGCGTCCCTCAAATCGCTATTCAAGTAGAATCGTACTACGACTGCATGTAGAATTTTTTCTGTTCTGTTTCACAACCGATCCGGTTTTCTACTACATAGGTGATTCACACTGGACGTGCTTCTCGAGCGAGGAATCTTCAGTCGTGTGGGTCGACCTTTTATGCAAGAAAGAAGCGGCAGCACGTAAAATAGAGGTTTTTTTTAATTTTTTTTTAAGAAACACTTTTGATTTGTGGGGTGAAGCACTGTGCCAGAGTCAATGGCCAACCAAGAGGATCTAAGAAGGAACGATATCAACAATCCATGTGCTGGTTCACGGTGTATCACGAATTGTTGTACAATAGTGTCGTACAAGGTAGACAAGTACTGCAGAACCCCTGGTTTTGTAGGTCGTCACCAGGCTTCCCTATTTGAGGTTTTTTTTCTTAAATGAGGACAAAAATCCTCATTTAATTTTTGAAATCGCCCTCAAATAAGGGTGACGTCATACATACTGACGTAGAAAAACACGTAGGAATTTGGATTATGTCCGTTGTCAGTACCAGTACAGGGACTGGTGCAGTACGACAGTAGCCTGTCAGGGGTTGATGAAGTCTCATGTCTCAAGTACATTCGGGTTAGGGATATTTTTTCTGGTACAAAAATTACGTAGAGTGTACGGACCCTCAACTAAGCCCTCATTTAATTTTCAAAATCGCCCTCAATTAGCTATTTGAGTGCAAATGAGGACAATTCCTCAAATATGGAACCCTGGTCGTCACCACTCTTTTTTGGGTCATAGTAGGTTAAAATCAACCTACAAAACCTTTGAGAGGATGCGTCCCCCAAATCGCTATTCAAGTAGAATCGTGCTACGACTGCATGTAGAATTTTTTCTGTTCTGTTTCACAACCGATCCGGTTTTCTACTACATATAGGTGATTCACACTGGACGTGCTTCTCGAGCGAGGAATCTTCATTCGTGTGGGTCGACCTTTTATGCAAGAAAGAAGCGGCAGCACGTAAAATAGAGGTTTTTTTTAATTTTTTTTAAGGAAACACTTTTGATTTGTGGGGTGAAGCACTGTGCCAGAGTCAATGGCCAACCAAGAGGATCTAAGAAGGAACGATATCAACAATCCATGTGCTGGTTCACGGTGTATCAAGAAATGTTGTACAATAGTGTCGTACAAGGTAGACAAGTACTGCAGAACAGGCCGGTTTAATTGGGGGAAATCACCTTAGTTGGGGGTCATTTCCCCCAATCGAGTTTCAAAATCTCCCCCAATTAAGCTTTTTATTGGGTTATGCGCTCTGTAATGTGTGGGCAGGATTCGGTTTCCCCCAATTAAACCAATTAGCAAAATGCAAGTACATCTCCAGATCATCACATAAAAGATGTCCAAAACACAATTATATCTTCATTGAGGGTATTATCCATTGTTGAATCAAACATCAGATAAATATTCTCTGTCTCAAGAAGGAGAATTGGTGGTTCCACGGAGTGTTTGGTTTTCTTATTGATGGTGGAACTTGCAATATTGTGGGACAGGGAAGGGAACGGTTCTGATTTGGCGACACCTCAATGCCTACCTCATCAGCTTCTTAACATTAATGGCTCTGATTTTGCTGAATATTTACATTGATGACAAACAAGAAGCAACGTTGATGAACAAGCAAGATGTGGATCAACTCAACGATGAATTCCTAGAATTTGTCAGCATGTAGTACCCAAAGAAGAATCAAACCATTCTTAAAAAACCTTTATATGGCTCCAGTTGTTTGAAGACATCTTACAATGGTCAACGGGCATTCATGACATGAGGTTGTTGCTTCCCCAACCTGAAGAAGTGCTTGTATGGCAGATATGGTACTATCATACTATGCATCCCCAGGAACATGCATAGTCAAGTCATGTGTTGCAGTCATCAGTTTGGATGAAATTCATATCAACTAGTTTTTCATTGTTGGAAGTATCCTGCTCCAGTGCAAACACTTACCTCTTCCTTGAAAAAAAAATATAGCTGCACAGACTCGTGAAGCTGAGATTTAGCTACATTTTCCTGTCGTTTCAGAAATCTCCCCCAATTAGCCCCCGATTAGCCTCCAAAATCTCCCCCAATTAGCCTAATTGGGTATTTTGGGGGACGTCCCCCAATTAAACCGGCCTGCTGCAGAACCCCTGGTTTTGTAGGTCGTCACCACTCTTTTTTGGGTCATTGTAGGTTAAATTCAACCTACAAAACCTTTGAGAGGATGCGTCCCCCAAATCGCTATTCAAGTAGAATCGTACTACGACCGCATGTAGAATTTTTTCTGTTCTGTTTCACAACCGGTTTTCTACTACCGGTAGTAGGTGATTCACACTGGACGTGCTTTCTCGAGGGAGGTATGTTCAGCCGTGCGGGTCGACCTTGCACGTTTGAAAGAAGCGGCAGCACGTAAATTAGATGTTTATTTTTATTTTTTTTACTCTAGAGTAGGTGATTCACAACCTAGAAAATGCTGGTACAAACCCTACATACGCACATTTGTTCTGTCACGGATGGGCAATCTTCGACCCTCGTCGCTCGTCGCGTACAACAGTTGTGGCGGTTCGCAATCAAGACGCCGTTGGATCATTACTGGAGCTAACGAAAACGTATTCAAGTTAGTTTACGAGACATAGATCATACAAGGATGGTTGAGCAACTGCGCACTGACACCGGTGGAACAGATGCCAGTGCGTAGTGCCCAGCCGTACCTGGTGCCAAGTGCCAAGAACTTTACCAAACGGGGCCGCTTGGCTCCACGCCTTTTTCTTCCTGAGTGCACGTTTCCTTTCCGTATTGGTGGAAACGTCCCTTGGTGCATTTGGCACCTCACAAGAGGTGATTCCGTCACCAACGAGACCGTTGTTGCACTCAGTCGAATAGGTCAGAGCCAAGGGCACTGCAAGTTGCGTCTTTGTGACAGGAAACATCCTCGCATGAGCTAAGGATTCCCTCGGCGGAGTCAGCGGAGAGGTCACTCTCAGAGGCGTTGACAACGAGAACTTGGAGGTTCGGCCTATGATTGTTTACGTTATGAAATCGTAGTCCGTAGAGACTTGAAGCGAACCCAGAACTCAGAACCTTGGAATACGCTACTTCGATTGGTGAGCGGCAAACTAGCGATCGGTGTGCTCCGCTATCAATCCGGAAACCCCGTTCAGCTGGCATGGGACCGAGCATAACGGCATAACGGCATACATGACAAGAGAGCGCAAGAACCACTTCTTCTTCTTCGCTTTGCTTGTGATAATTGCGTCATCGGCGGACGCTGAACTGAAGGCATGCGAAGTGGGATTCGATGGACTTTGCATTGATGATGGTACTCGTACTGTTGCAAAGTGCAAACGACACTCATGAACTTTGCAAAGAATGGGCTGATTTATGCATGCAGGAGTCGCGTAGGTGATGTTTGGTGCATGGGAGTATTGGACAACTCCTTGTTATGCGGAGTATGGTGTTGTCCTCCTACCGCCGGCGCTTTTGATAATTGTGGGCCATGTTGCATTCCAGCGTTGTTGCCGTTCCTGTAACAGTCTCCAACTGCGAATGCAAATTTGGGGGTTGGGGTTCCGAGCAACATCACGGACCTAGAGAATCGCAATTTCCTATTTTTTTTAATCTCCGAGTGCTAACGTTACTCAGAGTGCGCATGCAACATCGAACTCATTTTCAGCAATCCGACACAGGTGAATGTGATGCCAGCTCATGGTATATGCTGTACAACTGCCTGGAGTCTTGCAAGACTTGTAACATGGAACCAACTAAACTTGAAAACCTTGCAGATTACAAGTATCGTCTTCATGCCTTTTTTGGAGAATCAAAATGAGATGAATCCAAAGTACATTGAAGTCAGAGACAGATGCAAAAACACAAAACCAGAATGCTTCAAGTTAAAGGCGGAGGGAAAATGTACAGGGTCCGTGGAAACAGACTGTACTCCGGTCTGTGAGACCTGTGAGTTATTGGATCACAAGCATTGGTGTCCCATGGACGAGGGCGTCCCTCCAGCGCTCAAACCCGGAGACTTGCATCTCCTGTTTGAACGGATAGTGACAGAGAAATACTATCAAAAATACGAACCCAAAGTTCTATCCATGCCCGCCACGAATGCTCACACGAATACGACTATAGGCCCCGATGGATCCATTATTCCCGACGGACCCTTGCTGATCCTGTTGGACAATTTTTTGACTGCTGACGAGTGCCGGCATATGCAAGTCCTAGCTAACGAGCAGAACCTTCACCCAATACCTGTTCACATGTTCCGGGACTATCGGGGCAATGTTGTGTCAAAAATCAATAATGCCTGCAACGCAAGAACGATCCGCTGCGAAACTGATTGCGCCGAGAGGATCACGTGATTCATGAGGTGACCCATCGAATGGCAAATTCGATGAATCTGCCCAAACGAGAACTTTGAGTAACTTCGATTGGCACGACACGAACCAGGATAGTCATGCCGCCGTCACAGCGATGTCAATCGCATTCACATGGACAGATCGTGCGGACCTAGGGCCTTGACTGTGTTTTTGTACCTCAATGACGTCGAACAAGGCGGCGGTACCGAGTTTCCGTTTCTCAATATTACGATTCAGCCTCGAATGGGCTGTGCCGCCGTATGGCCAAACGTTTGGAACGATCGTCTCAGTCAAGAGTATTTGCGGACAATGCACTCTGCATTGACGCCGATCAATGGTATGAAGTACACTGCCAATTCATGGGCTCACCCAAACGATTTTGGTACCCCGTATAGCAAGGGATGTATCTAAGACTATAAACGATTGGCGGTGTCGGATTTGAGCGCCATTTTCACTGATAGTGGTTCCACGATACTCGTACCTTTATTCTCCTCCATTCAGATCACATCTGGTGACTGCAGCGACGAGGTACACGTCGCGTCACATGGACACTGAAATGGTTATTCATTGTCCGCAGAAAGATCACATGTTGTCAATTAAGAAAAGGGTTATTTCGGGCTTCATCCACTTTAAAGGCTTGCCTGTGATACAGATGTTGGATGTGACTGTGACGACGGAAGAGCAAAGCTTCCGAGACAAGGTACTCGTGCAGGTAGATTAACGCAATGGTATTGAATCTGCGACGAAAAGCTTTCGAAGCTTCTCTAACGACACCGCTCCTGAGTTTGCCTTGATCAAGTTCACGACATTGAGCAACTTAGCAATCTCGTATTCTGTACATTTTGGATCCTCATCAGTATTGTTCACACAATCGCAAGCCTTGCACATGAAGGATATGCTTGCACTGTGGTTTGATGCCACCAATGCAAAAGCAAACTGTCCATTGTCCACCCCCGGATTTGTGTACACTGACGAACCTTGTGCGGACTGGTTCTTGATATCTGCTACCGCCAAACCGATCCCACGCGACATGGTTCTCACGATCCACCGTTACAATTGACAGAACAGGAGGCGAGATTGCACAAAGGGATTTACGACGGATACACTACGCTCATCTCTACATGCATGCCGTGCTGATCCTGTGGATGCGAAAGGATTGTGGACTCCTTATTTGCCGTCGATATCGATGGGCGAGAACTTCGTAGACGACTTCAATGGTGACCGTGCATTGAAACACGATTTCTTAGACAAAGAGCGGCTACATTTATTAAAAATGTTCACAAACGGCTTGCTCGATTTATTATACAAACAGCGCTGTTCCAATCACGACAGGTGACTACTAAACCAGCGGCAAAGGCTCTGCGCATCGTCCAAATCGCACCCCAATGGTTGATATGGATCGCCAACAAAGACGTTGCCAATAGACCGACCGTTGACGGCTGCATACATGTTGAAGGCCACGCCCACAGAATCCAGACCGTGAGCTTCATTAGTTGCCCAAGTCGTTTTTGAAACAGTCGCTGGGAACAACGTATCCGTTTTGTTGTCCCAACTTCGTTCTAAATGCTCCAACCGTTGTTCGAGCTCAGAGCAAGGGGAGCAAAGAGATTCATGTGCCCCTTGCTCTGAAGCTTCTTCAAACACATAGGCAAAGGATGACAGATTCGCTTCCTCCCTTTCTTCATCAGCAAGAGGGTATTCCCACAGCGCCGAACTGAATCCAATAGGCATGTTCGTCAGGGAGGTTACAATTAAATTGGCATTGATCCGTAGGTTTGTTGGGGGAACGTGTAAAGGAGGGGTAACGTCCGTAGTGATCGCGGCCGTGTTGTCTGACTTCATGCTGCACACTTCCTTCGTGGAATGTGCCTCTCCAGTGATAACTGGCATGACCTGGTCTGCGTATTTTTGCTCTGTAATGACGGGTCGGAAGTTCCTCGGAAGCACATTCACGTCGTCCCTAAACTCAGCAATTGACAGGCGGAGGTCTCGAAGTCCGTGGCCCACCTTGTTCTCGGCGATATGAGGAGGCGCTTCAATCCAGGCTCCAGTTGAGGATCGCTGGAGAAAACGATAACCCATCGCTTCAAGCTTGGACACCAGCATTTTGACTACGGCTGTCTTTTCCCTTCGAAGTGCTTGATTCCTGTAATGGACCACGTACTCCTTCAACACTTTGCGAAACACCCTGTTGCCTGGGTTGTTGTAGCACGTGGGGCCTCGTCCAAGCAAAATGTCTGTCGGCTGGATCAAAGTCATGGTGGGAGCCTCGACTCTGTTTGCAAATTCCTATTTCAAAAAATGTTTGAAGTACCTTACGAGGGCACGAATTTAGATTCAGCTGTTGCGGACGCGCGATAAGAAAATCTCTCATCATACAGCATCTACATTTTACCGACGTGGTTGTTGTATGCATATGGCGAACCCAGGATATTCTGGACCATTTAAGATTTAAGCCCTTTTTTAGGCAGAGAATCCTTATACAGTAGTACGTACTGTAGATTGGCATGTCCGAAGATCGGGAAAGGACGGGCAGTCGCCATCAGACAGACGAACACGAGACACAGACAGACGAACACCACGACACAACACAACACAAGATACGAATTGCTCACAATCCGAACGAACTCGAATCGACAAAGACACTACTCTAGTTAATCTGGCCTCTCCCCCGACCCGACTTGAACCACAGACGCAATGGAGGGGTCAGACGACGCTCGCTCACCGATGACGATGACCTTGACGTGGTTGGACGTTTTCAGGAAGCTCGACCAGTGGGAGGTCGTCGAAAAGCTCAGCGCTTTGAATTCGAAGACGAACTCGGTCAGTACAAATTCTACAGGATTCGTACACTTGTGCTCTCCGGAAGTCGCCCACCTTATGGTAAACACGCACGGAGTCATCCGACTCTTTCACCACTTCCACCACGACGCTGACGATGGACTCAACGACGGGACGAACGCCCTTTGGGCACTGATGGGGGCTGGCGGCTTCGCCGCCGCCATGGCGGTCGACACGAAACAGGTCGTAGAGCGACACATCGGAACGCCTTTTGATTGGTCGAGGATGCTCTCGTGGAATTCTACGTCGGACGTACTGGCGGCGATCAATGAATCTCTGACGACACGTGCCCAGGTGTCAGGCGTCAGCACCGGAGCCACGCGCGAAGCCGAGCCAGCCGGCACCCTGCCGACTGCAACCAGAGGACGACCGAAGAAAGGAAGCGGAACGAAGCACCGGGCGAAGCCAAGCAAGCCAGTCGACGCGAGCGAGGACGACACAGACGACGTCACGGTCGTCGGGTTCACGATGAAGCCCACCGTCCCGGTGCCGGCCTTCATCGCAGCCGCCATCATGGACACTTACGTCACCGCGCCAGAGGAGCTCGCCCTACTGATCGTCAACGCCATTAAACAGAGAGCGAGCGAGGACCCAGACCCGTCCAGAGCAACCATCCGCGCGGAGGCAGCCTCTTACATCCCGCGGTGGGTCCTCAGCGTAGCGGTAAACTCGAGGAGGACCCCGGGACCGACAAAGCGAGGGGTGGCGGCATCAAACGCATACTCCCAAACGATCGGACGAATGGGCGAAATCGCTACACCTCAAGCATCTGGCGGTCAGAGCTAGGAGCCTCATTCGGACGGACGACCATGCCAGCACGCCAGGACGCACAGAGGACGCCATTCGAAACCTGTCAACGTTACTGGAGCGACAGGCAGCAAACGCAGCGACCTCGTCCCCCCCAAACGTCGAAGACAGGCTTTGACTCTTTCCCGCCGTCGACGAAACGAATGGTCCTTTTCGTGTCCGAAAGGGACGCCGACAGGATGATTCGCAGCCGCCCGGTCCAGTCTTTCTCGGACATCCTGACGCTTAGCAACGTGGCCTACGTACAAAACCACATCCACCACTTCTTGAGGAACACCAAAGGTCGAGACGCGTTCATTCCCATGGGCTTCTGCGCCGCAATCCGCACCGCTTCTTTCACGGCCGACACACCTGACCGGCCAGGGCCTTCAGCCTCTTCTGTTGCGGTCCCCAGACGTTCGCCCGAGCAGCAGCGATCGGGCGAGAAGCCTCTGATCACGCCAGCACCCTTGTGCAAATGCAACTCAAGACGACCGACACGACCACGGGCTTCTCGGAGAAGGACATCAAGAGCATGACAAAACTCAACTTCACGGTGCCGAAAGATTTTCACGAACTCGCGCGGCTTATCGAGAACATGAGCGGAGTGCTGGAGCTCCTTTCGGAGCCAATTCCCGCTCACACACATGTTGGACGAGTGGAGCCGTTTCCTGACCAGGGCGGTCGGCTCCACACTGGCGACGCTCCGCCAGCTAGCGCACGCTGACCCTCAGCCGCGTGCAGGTTAGGTTGGTTCATCGAAAACGCATGCAACAATACCTAGTTCTCTGCGCTGGAGTCGAACACGAGGACGAGATCAACCCAGCACTCCTAGAATTCAGGTCCACCCGGCAGCAGTTGGAGGACGGCGCCTTTGTCTTCCCGGCCTGCGACTTCCTCAAGGAGCGGCTGGGACGTGGAGTCGACCAAAGGGCGACTCGCAGCCTGTAGCCGCCGCCGGGAGCGCTCGAGCCGGACGTCGCGGGCAACCCGCGGACGCAGTCACAAACCCACAGCAGGACCTTTTCCCGAGACGCGAACGACACTTGGCAGGTGTTCCTCGATCACGTCCGAAGTGGACCGATCCCGAACATGTGCTGCAGGTGGCACCTAAACGGGAAGTGCGTCAAGAGCTGTTTCTTGAGCGCCTCGCGTCGCCCTCACGACCGAACAGACGACCGCCGTACGAGCGTGGATAGAGCAGTGCCGGGCGCGCATGCGCCGCCCTCGTCCGACGCGACGCCGCCCAGCAAGAAAACAAAATTAGGACCCTCTGCATCTGCTTACTTCCAGCCCGCCTTCGTCGCACAGCCGTCGCAATGGGCGTTCGACCAGGAACGGTCGACGGCCGAGTTCCACAACAGACGCCACGTAGGACGCCCCGGACTTTATCGGAATCTGCCGCCCGAGACAGTCCCGCGGGAACCCACGCGCACGAACCTTCTCGCCCCGCCACGTCGCCGACGCCCCGCATCTCTCGCCAGCCCGCGACGACCCGTCACGAAACGAAGTCGGGCCTGAGCGCTACGCTCCGCCCTCGACTCGCCACCGACCGACCACTCCGTGGCGCGCGCATTGTCGCCCGGAGACGCCCACGACGCGCCGACATCAGCCCTCGCAGACACGCCACGCCCGCTTCCCGGTAAGTTCCCATCGTTGGTGCCATTGCCGACGATCCCGCTCCCGAACGTCGACTCGCCGTTCCCGACTCCCGAACCACGCCTGGCCGATGCCCTTGCCACTATTTTGCACTCCGGCCAACCGCGCACCCACGCGACGGAGTTTCGCTTCGACTGGACGCACGACGCCGCCCGCCACAACCTCGCGGTGCTCAAACGGTACGCCCTCGACCTCGACGCCGCCCTTCGGGCCCAGCCGTTCAGCGCCCTGACGCCGGGATCCGAGTTTCGCCCCACCGAACTTCTCGCCCCGCTCCTGTCCGCCCACCCCCTCTGGCCGCGTTTTCAGGAGCGCATCTCCGAAGGGGCCGAGTTCCCGCTTCGCGAGATCTCGGATTCTGACCGCCTCGCGGACGTGCGCGCCAACTTAGCTCGCGGCAATCACAAATCGGCCCGAGGCCACGAGGCAAAGTTGATATCCATGCTGAAGGACGAAGCCTCAAGGGGTTGGCAGCTACCACTGCCGCGAGAAGCCGCCTTAGAGATCAAGGGATGCGAGGTCGCGCCTCTGGGGATGGTCGCGCAGACGTCGATCGACGAGAAAGGAAATTCAATAGAGAAACTCCGACTGACACATGACCAGTCATTCAGCCCGAGCGGAGTGGCAGGACGAAGCGTAAATGAACGCGTGGACACATCCCAACTGACAGAAGCACGTTTCGGAAAAGCATTCAGCAGACTCATGTACCACATCTCGTTCCTGCGCCAACTATGGCCAGACGAGCCTATCTGGATGACGAAGGTCGACTGCAAATCCGCCTACAGACGAATCCATCTCAAAGCAGCCACAGCCATGAAGTCCTGCACGAGTATCGACGACCTGCTGTTAGTGGCGCTGAGGATGACGTTCGGTGGAGCGCCAAACCCATCGCAATGGAGCGACGTGTCGGAGATGATCACGGACTTGGCAAACGACCTTGTCCGCAGGGACGACTGGGATCCGAGCGTCTACCACTCGCCGCACCAGCACCTCCTGGACACCGAAGGGGCAGTGGACAATGACAAAGGGTCGGTCGACAAAATGAGTGTTTTCGGCAAGGCGGACTACTTCGCAGTGAACTATCCACCCTACGACGACCTCCCTCGCTTCGACTGCTACCTGGACGACATTTTTGGGGCCTTCAACCCCCGCGA
The DNA here is from genome assembly GCA_022925895.1 of Fragilaria crotonensis. Classification (NCBI taxonomy): domain Eukaryota; phylum Bacillariophyta; class Fragilariophyceae; order Fragilariales; family Fragilariaceae; genus Fragilaria; species Fragilaria crotonensis. The sequence continues at coordinate 87,701 of JAKSYS010000145.1, forward strand.
CGCAGAAAAGAGCGCTGCCGCGATCCCGCTGGCGCTCCACCTGGTCGGGAGGCCTTGCGACCCCGAGGTTAAGGAGACTTTTCCCAGAGACGATATCCTTGCGATCCCAAAGTTCCTGGCCGAGGCCAAACCATCCGAGAGGAAGATGATCCTCGGATGGATCGTGGACACACGCCGCTTCGTCGTCGCACTGCCTCACGATAAGCACATGAGCTGGACGCAAGCCGTTGACAGGATGCTGACGCACAGACATGCCTTCGTGACGACGAGAGACCTAGAGACGACCCTCGGACGTTTTAGCCACGCCGCCTACGTCATCCCTTACGCAAGACACTTTATGGGAAGGCTATACAAGGCCTGCGAGCGTTCGAAGCAGGCCGGGAAGGCGAGACTGACCAAACCCCAACTGGACGACCTGATTCTGTGGAAGGCTTTCCTTCAGAAGGCGTCGCGAGGTATCTCGATCAACAGGCTGGTTTGCCGGTGGCCGACGCGCATAGTGAGGGTGGACGCATGCCCACAAGGCATCGGAGGCTACTGCCTCAAGAGCGGCCTGGCGTGGCGATATCAGCTACCAGAGCACCTGCTGGGGCGAGCGACCCTAAACACTCTCGAGTTCCTTGCTGCCTTTGTGGGGATGATCGTGGAATTCCACGAAGGGGCCGCGTGGACGGACGAAGACGTTCTGCTCAGTCAGGAGACAGCACCTCAGCAGCGGGATGGCTTGCTAAGTCGAACTTCAACGACGATTGTCCGCTTCACCTGACGATAGCCCGAGCGTTCGCTGATTTCTGCCTCACGCACGAGATAGACCACTACACGCAGTGGTTCCCGGGAAAGAGAACAAGGTGGCGGACATGCTCTCCGAGATTTCGCTCTAGACGACGCGGCACTGACAGACTTGATCACGAAAAACTGCTCACCGTTTGTTCCACAGAACTTCAGGATCATCCCTTTGCGGCCAGCCCTTATTTCGCAGATTGGAGGCTGGCTGCAGCTGCTGCCCAAAACGCAGCTCTTGCCGACTCAACCCGTGCCAAGCGCGATAGCAGCTGGCGCTGTTACGAAAGATTCCTCGGACGAATCGACGGAGTCGGAGGAGCCTTTTCTCCAAGGACTCGGACGAGAAGCGAAAGCAGAAACGTTCGCCTGCTTCGCCGCCGCCCTTCGGGACGGACGGCTTCGCTCCCGACAACCTCAGGAAGCTGGCAATGGACCCTTGTCCGGTTCCATTCGTGCCACCCTCGACGGTGTGGCTCAGGCCTTCAGGCTTAACAAATTTGAGAGCCCAATCCACGACGCCGCCGGACGACTCGACCCCCTTCTGGCTTTACAACTGAAACGTTACGCCGACGAGGACCCAGGACCTACCCCACAGCAGGCGCTGCCGTTAGAGGTGATTCGAAAGGTTCGATCCTGGGCAAGAAACGAGACGGACATCGCTATTGGACAACTTGTGGTGGTCGCGTTCTTTTCGCCATGAGGTCGTGCGAATATTCCGATGTCGGAAGCCGACGGACGACATCAGTGATCAGAGTGGACGACGTTCGTTTCCGACAGAAGGGACAGGACCTGCAGACAACCGACCGAGGACAACTGGAGAATGCCGACACCGTGTCGATCACCTTCCGGCGACAAAGAACGGGGACAAAGGCGCGACAGTGACTCAGCATCGAAACGACAGGCAGGGACAAACGGACATCTGCCCCGTCCGCGTGCTAGCGGACCTGACGACGAGGGTACGGAGTTACGATTGCCATTCACGGACGAACCCGAAGATTAACGCCGTCAGGACGCAGGACTCAGACGAACCCCAACACATCTCTTCCAAGTCCATACTGAGGCAGCTCAGGATGGCGACGACTCTCGCAGGGGAGGAGAGGCTTGGCCTCCAGGCGAGTGGCATCGGCACTCACTCGATCAGATCAGGCGCCGCGATGGCCATGCACCTCGCCGGAGTTCCAAGTGAGACGATTCAGATGGTGGGGAGGTGGCGAAGCCAGACGTTCATGAGATACCTCCGAATTCAAGTGCCGGACTCGACACTCGGAGTAGCCGCACGCATGACGAGTCGACAATCTTTCTACACGATCGCCCCAGATTCTGCGGACGAACGACAACCGGAAAATGGCGGAAACCAGGTCGACTCACAATCGCGCGACGGACCCCCCGCTAGATAACTATCACGGGACCGACACCGCGAGACGAACCAGGAGAGAGAGACAAAACTATTAGGACCAGATTCCGATGCCATCTATTTATTTCTACTAGTCTCACGAGCACAAAAGAGAAACGAGAATGACCACAGACAACACACGAATCGACGCGACAGTGCGCGAGACAACGGTACGACGAAACCACGAAGCAGACGACTCATCCGACTAAACGGACTTAGAGAAATTTGGACAAGACTCGGAATTTATTTCGTACTTCGTGCGATTGCTGGGGAACTGCATCCGAACTACCGGTAGAAATGACCTAAATGAGTGAAATTATGTCTCAGTTCTCGAAGTCCGGGCATAGGCGTGCATTTCATTCACGATCCTCGAGATGATTTGTTAGGGGTTCCGACCATGCTGAAGTCTGTACGGGCGTTGAAACTTTGGTCGACTTTACACGCATGGTAATAATAGTGTTGTACTGCTCTCGATATTTGAAAACCTTTTGTAGGTGTCTGATAATTTTATGTGTATACCATTCTACAATTACTTATGTTTCGACAAATCAGGGTGTGGAACAGGTTGTCTCGCTTCGTCGAGTACATAGTCGAGCTTAACCATGGCATCAGGTTGTGGCGGTTTGGAATCATAAATCATAAACTCTGCAGGATCATTACTGGAGTCAACGAAATCATATCCTAAGTACATACGTTCAAGAGACATCCATGGAACATATGGGCAGTAGTGCCCAGTCATGCCAAGAACTTTACCCAACCGGGCCGCTGGGCTCCAGGCCTTTTCTTCTATATTTGGACGTTTCCTTCCCGCGTAATGGTTGGTGGAAAGTGGAAACTTCCTTTGGTACGTTTGGCACGTCACGAGACCGTTGTTGCACTTTCATTCTAATAGTTCAGAACCAAGGGCAATACAAGTTGGGTCTTTTTTTTTTATGACAAGAAACATCCTTGCAAAAGCCAAGGATTCCCTCAGCAGAGCCAACGGAGAAGTTATGACAGATGTTCTACTCAATTACTCCGGATCTCCGGATTACGAGGCACTTGTACTACAACCTGCCGTATAGTCCGTTCATGCTGGCATTGGAATGTACAGCATCTACTGTATGATATTACTCGGAGTAGTTGACAAGGAGCGCAAGTACCACTTCTTCTTGTCTTTGCTTGTGATGATATTGGCATCATCGGCGGACGCTGAATCGAAGGCGTGCGAAGTGGGAGTGGATGGACTTCGCGTTGACGATGATGCGCGTTATGTTGCAACCTGCAATGACACTCATGAACTTTGCAAAGAACGGACTGATTAAGGTACGCATGACTCGCGTAGGTGGTGCTTGGTGCATGGGAGTAGTGGATAACACATTGTTATGCGGAGTATGGTGTTATTCTCCTACCGACGGCAATTTCAATCATTGTGGACCAGGTTGTATCCATGCCCACCATAAATGCAGACACGAATACCGCTCCGGATGGATCCATTATTCCCGACGGACCCTGGCTGATCCTGTTGGACAACTTTTTGACTCCTGACGTGGTGCCGGCGCATGCAAGTCCTTGCTAATGAGCAGAACCTTCTCCCAATACCTACTGACGTGTTCCGGGACTATCGGGGCAATGTTGTGTCAAAACTCAATAATGCATGCAATGCATGAATGATCCGCTGCGAAACTGATTGCGCCGAGAGGATCACGTGATTCATGAGGTGACCCATCGAATGGCAAATTCGATGAATCTGCCCAAACGAGAACTTTGAGTAACTTCGATTGGCACGACACAAACCGGACCAGTTCTGCCGCCGTCACAGCAATTTCAATGGCACTCGCCAAGATCGATCTTGCGGACCTCGCGCCGTGACCGTGTTTGTGTTGACGTCGAACAAGGCGGCAGCACCGTGTTTCTGCTTCTCAACATTACGATTCAACCTCAAATGGGCCGAGCCGTCGTATGGCAACAAACGCTTGGACAATCGTCATAGCGAAGAGGATAAGCGGACAGTGCACTCTGCATTGACCCCGGTCAATGGTTTTGAGTACACTGCCAATTCATGGGCCCATCCAAACAATTTTAAGACCCGTACAGCAAAAGATGTCTCTAAGACTATAAAAGATTGGCAACATCAGGTGTGAGTGTGTTTCTCCTTGAATCATTATCTATGTATTTTTTGATTTTTCTATCTTCTAACTAGGGATGGCCTTGTGGGTGGTCTCAATTTGGTGGTTAGCAAGTTTCAAGTAAGAGGCATCTGCCTTCAGAGCAGTGTAACGGACAATTTGTTCAGAGTCACGACGATGCTTTCATCAATTACGTCATTGTCTGTCATGGTGTGATGAAGTGGTGATGTGTTTTTCTCACCACTCAGAGTCGAAACTATTTCTTTTCTACAAAGTGTGATGAGGTGATGCATTTCTAGCTCTCAAAATTGAAGCCTTCTCTATCTACAAAGTGCAAACATTTGATACAACAAAATCAGCCCAACACACATTAAGTTTTCTTCTTCATCTGGAGAAAGGCTATTGTGGTGTCCTTCCACTTACCCAAATTCACAATCCTGAAGACTCATGTGAACTTCTGTGAAGAGCACTTCCTGGAAGTGCATTTGTATTGATAATTTGGTATCCCTGCTCTCAAGTTGCCCACCCATCGATGATCACGGCCGTGTTGTCAGACTTACTCCTGATCATTTCCTCTTTGGTATTTTTCTCCCCATCGATGTATGCCTTGTTCCGTCCTCTGTGCTTTGGCTCCGTACTATCGGGAAAGAGGTCCTGCGGAGGACGAACATTGACGTCGCAGCTGATTTTAGCCGCATCAATTCGAGCGTCTCGAAGACTGTGAGCCACCTTGTTCTCGGCAAGATGAGGAGGCGCTAAAACCCAGGTTCCAGTTGTGGATTGCTGAAGAAAACGATAGCCCTTTGCTTCAAGCTTGGAAACAAACAACACAACTAATGCAGCCTTTTCCTTCCGACTAGCTTGATTTCCATAATAGATCACGTGTTTCTTGATTACCTTGCGAAACGCCTTGTTGCCTGGGTTATTGTAGCACGTGGAATCCCTCGTCCGCATAATGCCCTTTGGCTTGATTGAAGACATGGTTGATGCCTCAGCTTCTCTGGTTGTCAATCGCACCCTATATTTGTGTAGACGTTTCGTCGGAGCAAAAAGATTTTGTTTGCGCCTATTTGTATTAAGCGGAAAAGCGAAATCACACTTACGAATACGTGTTTAAATGCTATGAAAGGCCAAATCCTTGATATTCCTTGGCGCACAAATATTGATGACCTCATCTAGTTAAACGGGGAGGTATGTGCAATGTCCGTGACGTTTTGTTTAAAGGGTTAGACACCAGGTAACGTAGAAATTTAGGTCGAATCATATCTGCGTGATTTGGAGCGATATCGACCTTCAATAAGAATGTCTTGGACCTCCTCTTGCACTGGACTTACTGCTGTACCATCACTCTTGTGGGACTGATACCCTGGCAGGTTGTGATGAACTGAGATGTTTTCGTTATTCTGGAGCAGGTTGGTGAAATTAGAAATTACCCAGTATACTTCAACCAGTACTGGCTTCCGAATGCTATATCTGAGTCGAAGACTTAATACTGTGACTAAGATGGTTACTGCAATACGGAATTAGCAATAACTGGAGAATGGAAATACTTATTTATTCGTTCATTCGGTATTCAGTATTTTCTGTATTTCACGGATAACTGCACTTATACTGCATAAACAGTATTGATGATGTAGTAGCATAGTTGACAGTACGGTGAGTACCTTGGTACCAACGTTTTCGCGGCAGAAACACTGTATGTGAGCTGAATCTACAACCCACTTTAAGCACCTGCTGTCATGCTGCACTCAGTGTACTTGATGTTTGAAGTCAATGAAAAAACAGCTGCCAAATGTTGATGTTACCAGCAGTCATCATTAGTATAAACAAATCAGGGTCCTAATTGGTTTCAACAACTTCATTACCAGTGGTTGTAGTAGGAGTACCAGCAATCAAAGTGGTGAACATTGTTCCAGTCAAACTGTTGCCCTGGCCATTGTCTGCCCATTCTACTCTGAGCAATTGACCTCCAGTAGGAGCAGTGCTTCACATGCCGCTGGTGCAGTGGACTTTCTTGCATCAGTGAGCACATGCTTTGACGCTGTGAACAATCTCTCACAACTCCCAGACGTGCCAGATAAAACATCAAGGCTCATAATCTGACTGACAATGCCATCATTGTTTATCTTCCGTATCAATCTTAAATGCGCCAGCTGTAACAATGCCGCCATTTAGTTGTGGTGGTCGCAGCAGACCTTGGCCTCGAACTTGTTGATTGTCGGTTGGTACTTACCCTTTCGCAAGCTGGACAACAGCCTTCTCCAAGGCCTTATCAACGACAAGCAAGTGATAAATCAGCACCAAGGTGACCACCACTCAATTCCACATAGTCTTCCAAAACTGTGTTAAACATCTCTCGCACAGTCACAAGTGTGATGCATTCCTCCTGCAGTGAAACATAGTAACCTAACTGAATGCTTTAGGGCAATTTCAAAGAGTGAGGGGATCATGAGAATGAGATCATCAAGAGCACTGAGTTCGCTCTGAATCTCAAAGAACCCCTCAATCATGTTGGAAGTTGACAACCAGCTGGTGTTGTTCTCTCTGACAGAATGCAGTGGTGTTGTGAGTTTCCTGAGTAGCTACCACACTGACTTTCATGGTATTTGTCTTCTTCTTGTTCATAACTCTAGCAATACACTGAATGATATCCTCAAGCTGGGGCAGATTTGGAGATCCATCTTCACATGGCAACAAGGTTGATTTAAGGATGTGATCCATAACCAATTCAAAGAACATTCAATTCCGACTTCTTCTCGGTGCCAAAGGTCATTTGGAATGAGCTTAGTGAAACAAACGGGCAGAGATGCCTTCTTGACGTTGCCTTGTTTAGTTGAGACAGATTTGAGTGTTTGTTGTGGAGTTTTTTTAACAAGATCAACTACAACAGAATGTTGCGAACACCAATCTTTTCCTGCACAAGTCACTACGCACCAATTTGTGCAGTTAACTAACTGCAGTAAACTGGCTGCCGGTACAGAAGATTATCACCGTGATCACGTACACATTGGGGATTTCATTGAACACGGTTTTTTACTTATGCTGGAATATTAACCCCGATTAGACTCTCTAGGAGAACAATGCGAAGGGGTAGACTTTTCTTTTCGAATGAAAACCAAGATCTTGGAGTTGCTCCTTCACATTAGTGTTGTTACGTAAATTGTCAATTGGATCCATGCCAACAAGCAGCATCATTTCAAGGTTGCAAAACCAACTTGATTCCACTAGTGCAGTGCGTTGAAGATTTACAGGCATGCTGCAGCTGCTGCTCGAGATGCCTCAAGGGACATTGCTTGCACAGGATGCATGCATCTCCAGCGGCTTGGGCTCCACTTATTTCACAATTCATTTGAATAATTCAACAAGCGGTTCTTCGGCGGTGTTAGAACAACGATTGAGGTGGGTAACAGTGGTCAGCAACAAAAATAACCAACAAAATATGCTAGTTCTATGGTCAAGGCAACAGTATTGGAGAACTGGAGTACCGGTAGAATGGTGAATTACAACTTTGCTATATGACGTTGCAGTGAGGAGAAACGATTCGGTTTGCAGTCTTGTTTGCCTTCTGCCTGATCTGCGCTCCCAAGTAATTCTCAGGTTTCTCAATCTTGTCATCCTTCAGTTTTGAATGTCGCTTGGATTCCCATCATGGTCGCCTTTGGATCGTGAGAGATACACATAATATCGTCGACGTAAACCAACGTCATTTCATAGTACTCAAATCCATTTTCCTTAACCGCTGATCGAATCCATACGTCCGGATCTGCTTTCGACGGCAAATAACTCAAGTCATACAACGTCTCCGCATGATGGGCCCGGAACGCTGCCCCGCTGGACTTCAAACCATACAAGGCCTTTCGAATGATCATGATACTCCCTTCTTCGGAGCCAAATTCTGGTCCGGCAATGATATAAATTTTCTCACGACAATCTGCCGTTAAATACGCATTTGTATATCACAAGCCAGCACCTCAAGTTCATTGAACAATGCTAGCAGCAAAGCAATTCTTACCGAGTCTCTCGAAATCACCAATGAATAAGTCAGTGACGCAGGTGCTTCTGTTTTGTTCCCATTTGCCAGCACTACTAGTTGCGCTTTCCTCCGGAAATTCTCGCCCATCTTGATGTTAAATGATAAATATGAAATGGCACTTGATTTTCTGATACGCAGGTGGAAGTTTGCCCCTCTCTTCTCCCATTTCTCAAACAGGTCGAACATTTCGCATCTCTTACATATTGCGTCCCACCACAGCATGTTACCATTTTCCTTATCAATCGCCAACGCTTCCTGTACCGTTTTAGGAATTCTTATACCATATTTATGCGTTTGCTGCCAATGCTTGGACTTCACCTTCGCAATGATTCTATCTCGCTTGATAACGTCATGAACCCACCACGCGAAAGCTGGTGGTTCATCCTCGATTCGCAATCGCGATCGCATATTCAGCAACTAATGCCGGATATGATTGACAGGCATCCTTAACTGCAACCCAGTACGAGCTCCCATCTTTCCATTCGCACAGTAGCCGCTAACCCTGCGTCGTTTCACGTCGCCGTCTCACGCCATTTCTCATAGTGACAAACGCATCCCGTTTGTCGACCGCTCGCTCGTCCAGCCTGTGATCAACAATGTCTGCAAGCAAGATGTGACGCTTACCTTTGTCTTCAAGTTGTGAGTATAGGTTTTGCGCAGTAAGATTCGCAGACACAGATTCCGAGTGACCATCACGAAACTCGACCGCGTATTCTCACGTGTCCAACAATGGATTATCGTTTGCGGTCCCAATCGGACGCCCTTTGGCATCACGAAGTCGTTTGGTCACTCTAACGAATTGCGCCTCGTTCGCACCGCTCGCTAACGCTATTTCTTTATTCAAGTTTGGATCATCGAAGGTATCGGGTGTGAAACCTTCGTCCGCTTCAGATATCTTCGTGTCCGATATAACTCCACCAAACGCTTGTGCGAAATCACCGTCGTTATCCTGATCTGTGCAATCTTCCCAGTCCTGTAATTGTTTTTCGTTACCTTCCCGAATGACGTGATTGTCGTTTATAAAGTAATTCCGCTATCCGTCCGTCAAATTCTTGAATCCCCTGCTTGGTGACCCTTGCTGTCGATTGCTGTACCATTGAGATAAAGAATGATCGGAACCAAGAGTTGATCCTTGCGTGTGATTAACTCATCATAAAAGGTCGCGGTAACGTTGGGCAGTGTGCCTCCCAACTTTGTTGTCGGCGGGTCTGAACATCGAAGTTGGATTGTCAGGATTGATCACAAGATTCTCAGGTGACATCAAGGCGTCATTTTGAAGCAATGACAACAGAGCGACGGTGAAATCAAAGCACACAGTATTGGCAACATCGTCATGATCCTCAAGTACTGTGGACACCACCTGAGCAACAGCTGGTGTGATTTTTCCAAAGCCTGATACATCCAGGCAATGTTTGCTTTCCTCGTCGTGGCCTTGGGGTTGAAGTCAAACCATCCACCTTGGCATTGTATGCCCATTCAAGGATTGACTGCAACATGTAGTCGGGACATTGGCTGTCCTCCAAAATCTTGAGAAGATTGACAATACTGCGATGTTCTACATCGTGCTGCAAAATCTTCATTGTTTGTGATCCCTGGCTTTCATTCGCTCCATGAAAGCTTCAAAAGCAGATGGAGAAACATTTTGAATCAAAGCATTGTCAGAATCTTGGCACTTGCAATTCATGATACGAATCGGTGTTGGGCACGTCCTCATCAATATTGGTCAGTCCATGGTCGAATTCTTCTACTTGATAGTCCTTGTTTGTCAGATCATTAACGCCATTTGTTACATTGCACTGCAAGTCTTCTTATGGCGCGTACAATGGAACGTTGGTGTTCATATCAAAATCGAGGCGCGTCGATTCAACTCCATACCCAACAAGACGCGACGTTGATACTGTTTCCACACTGACATCAATCCACGCTCTTGACATGTACTCCTGACAAAGAGAACTACACAGATGCGAACGCAGACCGCGTTCGGTTCTGAATCGCTGGTAACAGTTTATGTTGAAGCAATGGAACATAGGATCACACAATCTTTGCGTAATGATTAAAGTGGACCTCTGACGCACAAAATTCAACAGAAAGTGATCAAAAGTGGAAACAAAGTAATGAGCAACAAATACCACTACTATACCATGGATATTTGGTACACGGTAGGGTACATTGTACAAATCATCAAACCTCCAAAAAATGGCGCGCAAAAATTACCACAAGGACAAGTTTAGTAGAAATGAGCATGTCATCTGAATTACTGAATACGCACAACAACAGAGAGCATCATGATCATGAGTGATGAAGTCAAACAAATAACTCCTTACAACACACTACAATAATGATAAAAATAAGTACATTCAACAGAACTTTACTCATAAATATTTGATTTGAAAGGGCATCTTAGAAATACCTGTAGTATAAATTAATAACAAAAATCAATGTCTAAATGGGCACCTTATCAAAAAAATAATTACAATGAAAATATATTTTTTGAATAACCAAAACTTATGTAGTTGGTAGTATCCCAAAGAAATATTTTGAAACCACGAATTTGCCTTCCCTGATGTTTCGGCATGTGAATCTGTGAAAGGAGAGAAGCAATGCACAGAATTGTCAAAGATTCAAAAATGAACTCAAAAGATCACTGGACCTGTTGAACAACAGCCATTAAATGCCAGAAATACGGTAAAATTTTTTGACAACGTCATTCACTGTGACTCGGAAACCTAATCTGGCAAGTATGCCTCATACCAGTGAATTTTGAAAACACAAAGTCAAATTTTCGAAAAATGGTTGCAACGGTGAAAATCAATTTGTTATAACCATAACTTTGTTGATTCAATCAGAAATATATTTGTAGATTCTATTTTTTTGTTGACATCAAACCATATAGATTGGTTATAATTGAGAATGCACTGATAAAATTTGATGAAAAACATATGTTGGTATTAACGTGTGAGTTAAAAACAATTATGTATAAGAATTAACTAGTATTTAATTCTAAATGTAACAACATAAGTAAACTTAAACCGTGATTAATGACTAAAAGTAAATCAACTCACAAAACCCACCTTGTGATGAATTGCCAAATATCAGCGGTTAGATAACAAACTTAAACAAAGACGCACGAAGGCTTGCTAAGAGTCAGAATTTCAGTACCAAAACGATTGAAGGAGTTGAAGTCATTACATACCAAGGGAGAATATATATTCCTGTTCAAGGTCAACAACTCATAGTAGCCTGGTATCATGAGTATCTAGCACACCCAGGCAAATCACGAACTGAAGCAATAATTTGTCAAACATGCACGGCGTGGCCAAACTTACGTAGTCCCGTTGAGACATTCTGTAAGACATGTCGTACCTGTCAGTTGTTTAAGAAACAACGGAAAAAGTATGGACACTTACCACCTAAGGAAGCCAAAGAACTTCCCTGGTCTTGTGTCAACGTAGATTTGATTGGACCCTACGTTGTACGCACTCCAAAGTCTACATACACTCCGGCGTTAACTATGATTGATCCTGTAACAGGATGGTTTGAAGTCATCGCAATACCAGATAAAAATGCACATACTGTCATGGAAGCATTTGTTAATGATACGTGGTTGACAAGATACCCACAACCCCAATACATAGGGTATGATAACGGTTCCGAATTCAATGCACAGTTCAAACAAATGTGCGACAATTATGGAATGAAAGAAAAACCGTCATCTAGTTACAATCTGCAATCAAACAGTATTGTAGAACAAGTACATCAAGTACTTGGCAATGCATGTCGGACATTTGAGCTCAAACATAAAGAACTCAATACAAATGACCCTTGGGGACCGTTCCTTAGTGCAGCTGCATGGGCAATACATAGTACAGTACATACTACATTAGATGCTACACCTGGACAGTTAGTCTTCGGACATGATATGTTGTTACCTATCCAATTAAAGACGGATTGGGCTAGGATACAACAATGTAAGCAAGATATCATTGATGCCAACAATAAAAAGGAAAATGCGAAATGCATAGAACACGAGTACCGTGTTGGTGAAAAAGTCAGGGACGGCACCGAGTGGTTTTTGCTAAAAGTAGTTTTTGGGTTTAAACCAGGTTTAAACCCAAAAACCACTTTTGCAAATATTTCTGGTGGTTTTTCCTTTTCGAGCTAAAAAGTGGTTTTTGCTAAATAAATAGCAGACCTCGTACCTTTAGTGAGGCCTGCACCGTCTTGTACCCACCACCAACACACCATCCCACCAGTACAACTTCTGGGTCTAAACTCTTAAATTGCAAATCGCTCATTCGATCACCTTAATAGGTCTTGTATACAGGTTTTGGTTCAGTTCATGAAACAAGATGCCAAGTGATGGGGTGTAGCTCAGCTTACTTGTTTTGTTGATGAAGATGACTACAACTACATTGAAAGTGATGGTGATTGCCAATCCTCTAATTTCGGTTCCTACTCTAGTACGGAGTACATTCTTTATTGTATGTATAGTTACTACTGGTAGACCTACTAGTAGTATTCCAGTACTCCGTTTTACGAGGATCGATACAGTAGCGTATCTACGTGTACGATGGTACAAAATCTACGTGAAAAATTTTATTAGGGGTTTTAACACGGAGTGGTTTTTGGTGGTTTTTGGTCAGACCAAAAACCACTTTGTAATTGAAAGTGGTTTTTGCCATCCCTGAAAAAAGTCCTATTGGAAAGACCACCAGGACTACTCTCCAACTGTCCGCCCCACGTACGAGACCTTATCAGATTACTGAAACCTATACGAATGGTACAGTATGCACAACGTGGTGTTGTAAATGAACGTGTCAATATACATCGACTGATGCCATATAAAGTATAAAGAACACGTACTGCCCAATTAGGGAAGCAAGTGTAGTACTACACCGAATGTACCCTTAGTGTAGAGCAATACAGTATACTACAATTACTAGTATCCAGTACTACAATACTATGGCCATGTATAGTACTTGGATATACTGGTAGGCTAGTAATACAATAGTACAGTGCAACAGTAGAGCACTGATCCTGTACAACAGTACAACCGTACACATTAGGTGAGTAACCAGTAGAAATGAGAACTGGTTGACAAGTCCTGGAGACTCACTGAGTCTCCTAGGTAATCCAAGAGGATCAGTTCAATCCCACCAGGGATGGGACTGATCTCAACTTGTTGTTGACTAGTCTCATAACTTTTTATAGTCTACAATTTTATTACCCCTTAAAAACTAGCTACATATTAATCTACAAAAACTGATTACTTTGCGTGTAGGGCACATACTAGCTAGATAGAATGAGACTAGTGGGTTCCTCACAACTGATCGGAGTATGTACGATACATTCTGGTGTTTTACAGTGTATTCATATAGCATTTGCGAAGCAACCTGTTTTCAAAGAATTCAATGAGTATTCCGTCCAGTAACTCTGAATACGTACAGTACAGTACTACAGTAAGGTAGGACACTGTCGTTCCAACATAAATTACTGTCGATTTATGTACTGTAGACCTGTAGTACATGTGATCCACGTAACAGTACAACAGTACCCCAGAGTGGTCATACTCCGTAACACACACACACACACTCACACACACACACTCCAAATTCAAAAAGGAGTAGGATATATCTAATCACTTCTTCCTGTGCATGACAGACACCTTACGAGTACATAGTAAACTTTATACGTAGAGCTCGAACTGGCGAAGGGGGAAGAATCCAGGAGGTTCCGGAATATCTTCTTTTCGACGTTTATGTCAACCGACATGAAGATAAGTGAGAACAGTTAAACAAGTTAAGTGATTTTCCAACGGAATTTTGCATTTGACATACTATATGAAATAGTAGAAATGTACGTACAACAAATTCGCCTCAAGGAAATGAAAGAAGGCTTGGAAAAATGCAAAGGTAACGACTGGGATGACAACCCATTGAATGAGTTCCTCATTTTTGATTCTTTTGGAATAACTTGAGATACTCCGATGCATTCGAATGGAATCCATCAATAATTAGGAATTCTCAAGATACCTACCTGTATGTTTTCTAGCAGTTTATTAAATTTTCTTAAGTTTTCTCGAAACTTTAGGAAGATTTGAGTTGCTTTTAAAATCTTAAATAATCTACATGAAACTTGTAATAAAATCGCTCCTTCTTAAATTTTCTTAATAATCACAAACTCTCTCAATCGGTCATGAGAAAAAATAAGTTTTTTATATTTTCTAGAACTTTCTCAATTCCTTTATCTGTAACCCTTGCTCGGAAACAATTTGTCCGAACAATTGTCTGCCAACTATGACAAAATGAAATCACAATGTTGTAGAGCACGCTCGTGTGTAGGACGGTAAACTTGACATTGGTAGGACACAATTAGTTAATAGCCAAACAGATTATATATATCATTTCTCGATTTATAATTCATACATGAGAGTCTCTTAGGTGCGTCACGTTTTGACATGAGATCTGATCGTGAATCACATAGTTTCGTCTTTGAGACATTTTCAATATGATGTGGCACACATTCTACCAACCCTGTACGGAGTACCTGGTACTCGAGCACGATACATGATCTAGAGAAGGAATTCTTGAAACTTGAAACTCCTGTTACATTCACGTCTGACAGCAGGGAGACATGGGATCTTTGGATCGAACGTCAGTACTCGTACGCGTGACGACGTCATTCGTTTCGTACCGTTAGTGCATCATCCAGTAGAGCCACTGTACTACGAATCCCTTTAAACATAAGGACCCTTTTTCTGCAGGATACACAAGGCGTTCTGTTTTGCGGGACGTTTCCTTGGCTGCAACCACAGCCCTGATGTATGACAGTATTTCCAACAAATCCATACGCGTAAATTGACACAATCCGTTGATCTCACAAACCCGATTAGTTGCCGCTCAGGTTTCATGCACGATAACAAGAGTCCACACAGTACGCTAATCTATCACAGTCATGAGGAAGTATACTCCAAAAGTCTTTACGGCCCCCCTTTCAAGTCGTCCTTGCATGAAACTTACTTTGACGGTAATTGTTCTTCTATTACCCCTTGGATTTCATTTCGAGAATTGGCACAGCTTGAAATCTGCCATGACGAGTGCTTCATCATTTGTCTCAAAAGCATCGAAGACACCCAATCATAACATAACCGGTCATAATGTTGTCGCAGGAGAAGCCAAGACCGTTCTGGAAGTTGATATTGATCTAATTACAGTTACGACGAACTGCACTGCAAACCTAAGCGTCCCTTTCTACTCTCAGTACTCGGAGGATACTAGAATCTTCCACAAATTCGCTGAAGACCCCAAGTGCGGTGGAGTTGTGGTTGAGATTGGAGGCTTGGACGGAATAACCTTCAGTAACTCTTGGTTCTTTGAATACGCCCTTCATTGGAAAGCCCTTCTGATCGAAGCATCTGCTGACAACTATGCGAAGATGGTTGTCAACCGACCCAACGCAACCAACGTCTTCGGAGCCGTTTGTCGTGGAAATCCATCTCCTTTCAACCCGCTCACCATGGTGCAGTTGGTGGTGCTGCAAAGGATATGAGTGCTGCTCATAAAAAACGATTTATCGACGAGTCCCTTGCGTTGGTGGAGGTTCCGTGCATGCTGCTGCCGGAATTGTTCGAGAAGAATGGGATTGATTACGTGGATCTTTTCTTCTTGGATGTTGAGGGAAGGGAACTCACTGTTCTTGAGACGTTCGACTGGAGTGTTCCCGTCGACATCTTTGTGATTGAGATGGACGGCAACAATCCACAGAAGGATGAGGCGGTTCGACAACTCTTGTTTGGTCACGGTTACGTGACCCCATTTTCCCTACTTGGAGAGTGCACGCACTGTACGCAGAGCGAAGTCTTTGTGTCCAGAGAGATCTCGGATCGCAAGTTCGGAAATAATTCAACAGTTATAAGCGATACCACGACTGAGCATAAACCTGCGACTGGAGAAGCTAAGTCTGACCAGGAACCTGTTGCAGGAGAAGCCAAGACCGTTCTGGAAGCTGTGGCAGGAGAAGCCAAGACCGTTCTGGAAGTTGATATTGATCTAATTACAGTTACGACGAACTGCACTGCAAACCTAAGCGTCCCTTTCTACTCTCAGTACTCGGAGGATACTAGAATCTTCCACAAATTCTACGCTGAAGACCCCAAGTGCGGTGGAGTTGTGGTTGAGATTGGAGGCTTGGACGGAATAACCTTCAGTAACTCTTGGTTCTTTGAATACGCCCTTCATTGGAAAGCCCTTCTGATCGAAGCATCTGCTGACAACTATGCGAAGATGGTTGTCAACCGACCCAACGCAACCAACGTCTTCGGAGCCGTTTGTCGTGGGAAATCCATCTCCTTTCAACCCGCTCACCATGGTGCAGTTGGTGGTGCTGCAAAGGATATGAGTGCTGCTCATAAAAAACGATTTATCGACGAGTCCCTTGCGTTGGTGGAGGTTCCGTGCATGCTGCTGCCGGAATTGTTCGAGAAGAATGGGATTGATTACGTGGATCTTTTCTTCTTGGATGTTGAGGGAAGGGAACTCACTGTTCTTGAGACGTTCGACTGGAGTGTTCCCGTCGACATCTTTGTGATTGAGATGGACGGCAACAATCCACAGAAGGATGAGGCGGTTCGACAACTCTTGTTTGGTCACGGTTACGTGACCCCATTTTCCCTACTTGGAGAGTGCACGCACTGTACGCAGAGCGAAGTCTTTGTGTCCAGAGAGATCTCGGATCGCAAGTTCGGGAATAATTCAACAGTTATAAGCGATACCACGACTGAGCATAAACCTGCGACTGGAGAAGCCAAGTCTGACCAGGAACCTGTTGCAGGAGAAGCCAAGTCCGACCAGGAAGTTGATATTGATCTAATTACAGTTACGACGAACTGCACTGCAAACCTAAGCGTCCCTTTCTACTCTCAGTACTGGAGGATACTAGAATCTTCCACAAATTCTACGCTGAGACCCCAAGTGCGGTGGAGTTGTGGTTGAGATTGGAGGCTTGGACGGAATAACCTTCAGTAACTCTTGGTTCTTTGAATACGCCCTTCATTGGAAAGCCCTTCTGATCGAAGCATCTGCTGACAACTATGCGAAGATGGTTGTCAACCGACCCAACGCAACCAACGTCTTCGGAGCCGTTTGTCGGAAATCCATCTCCTTTCAACCCGCTCACCATGGTGCAGTTGGTGGTGCTGCAAAGGATATGAGTGCTGCTCATAAAAACGATTTATCGACGAGTCCCTTGCGTTGGTGGAGGTTCCGTGCATGCTGCTGCCGGAATTGTTCGAGAAGAATGGGATTGATTACGTGGATCTTTTCTTCTTGGATGTTGAGGAGGGAACTCACTGTTCTTGAGGACGTTCGACTGGAGTGTTCCCGTCGACATCTTCGTGATTGAGATGGACGGCAACAATCCACAGAAGGATGAGGCGGTTCGACAACTCTTGTTTGGTCACGGTTACGTGACCCCATTTTCCCTACTTGGAGTGCACGCACTGTACGCAGAGCGAAGTCTTTGTGTCCAGAGAGATCTCGGATCGCAAGTTCGGGAATAATTCAACAGTTATAAGCGATACCACGACTGAGCATAAACCTGCGACTGGAGAAGCCAAGTCTGACCAGGAACCTGTTGCAGGAGAAGCCAAGTCCGACCAGGAAGTTGATATTGATCTAATTACAGTTACGACGAACTGCACTGCAAACCTAAGCGTCCCTTTCTACTCTCAGTACTCGGAGGATACTAGAATCTTCCACAAATTCTACGCTGAAGACCCCAAGTGCCGTGGAGTTGTGGTTGAGATTGGAGGCTTGGACGGAATAACCTTCAGTAACTCTTGGTTCTTTGAATACGCCCTTCATTGGAAAGCCCTTCTGATCGAAGCATCTGCTGACAACTATGCGAAGATGGTTGTCAACCGACCCAACGCAACCAACGTCTTCGGAGCCGTTTGTCGGGAAATCCATCTCCTTTCAACCCGCTCACCATGGTGCAGTTGGTGGTGCTGCAAAGGATATGAGTGCTGCTCATAAAAAACGATTTATCGACGAGTCCCTTGCGTTGGTG
>JAKSYS010000146.1:0-105902 GCA_022925895.1 Fragilaria crotonensis
GAAAGGTGTCCAAGGCGGTGAGCCACCTTAATAACTCCTTCTCAGCTTCCAGTCAAGTTGAGGTTACCTCATGAACAGTGTTCAAAAGTGATGTTGAGAGCTGCAACTGCCTTGGGAGGTCTGAGCTGCGGTGTGCATCAGAGGTAGGCAAGTTGTTGTCAGGGTTGACTCTTGCAATGAGTTGCCCTCTGGCTTCATCAGAGGTGCCACTCAAGGTCAGTTGATGAGCTTCAATGGTGATGGTCTCTCCAGGGTAAGCTTGGAGCAAGCTTGTGGTGGATAGGAGCCTGACCTTGATGCAAGACACCAAGCATGCTGGGACCTTGAGCATCCTTAGGTTGCCCAGAGTATCTTGCATTGCCCACAGAACATGACCTTGGCCTTCAATCCTGAGTCCCTTTGCAATGCCCTGCAGTTGAGTGATAGGCCAGGGGTGTTGATGGGTCCAACAAAGTCCTTGCGGTCAGGAGTGATCGAGATGCTTGCACCAGAGTCCCAAATGACAGGAAACGTTGAAGCCTTGGGAAGGGATTCGCGGAAGCGGTCGGTTGACTGGAGAGCCATGCGAGGATTGTGGAGTTGCCGTTGGAAACTTAGCCATGTTCACTTGCATTGCCATCTTGGCGAGCAGCTTGAAGTTGCTTGGAGGTCCACTGATGGTTCCCTAGGCCTTGAAGCCAATGGGAGAGACGGGGCGATAGACGCCGTTGGACTTGGGAAGCCTGCGAGCGCGCGTCGCTGCTGGCGAAGCGGAGCTCGAGGTAGGCGTCGTTGACATCGCAGTGGTTGATCCTGGCCCTTCCTCTTGAGTCGACAAATCCGATGGCGAAGCGGGATGTGTTACGGAGCCAAGGTTCAGTTGGCCCATGGACGATTGTATCGTTGCAGTGGCGGCAGGTCCAGTGAGTTGATCGCGGAATGGAGCGCTTGAGCGAGTCGACACGCTGAAGGAGAGTTGCAACCTTGGAGTGAAGGTCGTTCAACTGCACTTGCTGCTGTTGTTCAACCAACGTTGGTGCATTCCTCCGAATGTAGCGTCCCATGGATCGCAAGTTAATGGGTACCTGCGATGCAGTCCATGGGAGCGAATACTTCCGGCTTGGGAACATTCGCGCGTCGTGTGACCTTGCGATTGTGTTGCTTGAGAGCACGACGATGGCGGCGAGAAGGTAGCTCCTTAGGATCAGGCTCAGGCGATGTTGAGCTGGGCTTAGGAAGCCAGAACAGTACGACCATGGCCAGTAAGGCCCAAAGCAATGGAGCAATGAGCGCTCCTGGTGAGCCCAAAATTGCGAGACGTGCGGGCGAACGACCATGACATGCG
Source organism: Fragilaria crotonensis (assembly GCA_022925895.1). NCBI lineage: Eukaryota > Bacillariophyta > Fragilariophyceae > Fragilariales > Fragilariaceae > Fragilaria > Fragilaria crotonensis. The sequence continues at coordinate 1,325 of JAKSYS010000146.1, forward strand.
CTCGAAGGATTGCCATGACTTGGCTCCAATCGACGGCGTTAAAATGCGCCATGGCGAGTTGAATAATTTCCAGCGTGGAGGTCCACATAGTTTTTGCAAACGGGACTGAAAATATTGCCATCACGTAGGTGAGCAGTAGAACGAGTACGGGAGGATCCGGGTCACCATGGTGCGCAGGATAAAGAGCGCGTCAGTCACACTTGGGACGACCTCAATTTCCGTGGTCCACACCGATGGATCGAAGGCAAGAGAGACATTGTTGATTGCAGAACCAACACCTTGAGGGCCCTCAGAGCTCTTCTTGACTCCAGTGTGCGTTGCTGTTGCGTGGTAGTAGTCCAACGCTTGCAGCTTGCGCACCAGTTGAAAGCCTTTCCATTGGCTTGCTTGACTTGGGGTGCTCCAGATGGAGGAGAGAGACTTCCAGGACTTGACATCCTTTGGTCTTTCATTGCCATTCCCATTCCTGCCCTTGCCCTTGTTGTTCTCTGGGCATTCGCGCGACCAGTGTCCAGGCTTGTTGCACTTGTGACAGACTCCTTTCTTGGCAAGTCCAGCACCATTGTTGGAGGTCTTGGACTGGATGAGGTTGAGTACCTCAGCTCTGGTGATTGAGTTGCCATGTTTCCAAATGCAGCTGGTGGAGCCTTGAGTCGCGAGTGTGACGTGCAGGTGGCCACTCCTTCCTGTCGAAGAGCGCCCTGTAGGCATCCTCTGCGTGAGCGCAGATGTCCTTGTAGGTCAGCTTGTTGACTTGCATGTGAAGGTTGGCAGCTTCCTTGTCCTTGAATCCAATGTCCAACAGAGCTTGCTCCAAGTTCTGCTTGACAGATCTCAGGGGAAGCGGAAGTCCTTGCCAGAACCACCAGCCAAAAGAAAGATCTTGAGCATGGCCAGAGTGAGGTTGTGGTCATACTGGCCAGCAGTTGTCAACTCATTTGCATCCTTGCAAAAGTGAGCTGCCAATTGTTCAAGGTTCTCCAGAGTACTGACTTGGGAGCCTGGCCTTGATGATGGCCTTGAGATCTTCAAACCTCTCAATGGAGGTGGACTGGATGGACTTGAGGAACTGGAGCCAAACAACTGGGAAGGAGTCAGAATCATCCAACTCTCAGTCACCTTGTTGCTGAGCTCAGTGAGAGTGAAGCAAGCAAATAGGTCCTGGCTGCCATGTCGTTGGTCCTGTCATACTTGTCGTAGCGTTGAACTTGAGTTTCCGCCAACAACTTTGCCGACTGGACCGTGTACCTGGCGGAGCCTTGATAACGTTAGTCATCTTGCGTCGTCAGTTGGGTCCCTGAGGTAAGCAATGGAGTCCATGCCAGTGTCCTTGAGATGATCCCAGACAACATTCTGGAAGCTGATCAGATCATCACTTGGCTTGAAGGAGATCTTGTGCCCAGTTCTCCTGAAGTTGTAGCCTTCTGGGCTGCAGAAACATAGACAGGGCGGAGCTGGTTGGGAGAGGTGTGCTCAGGAGAGCAATGGAGCCATCCAAACCTGTCCAGGTGTGGTTGGGCTTCCACCTGTCCAAGCAGACCATTCATCCTTGGTCACCAAAGTGATTCCCCAATGAGGGGAACAAGAGGCTTGGAGCTTGAAGGAGCTGGGAGCTCCACTGGGGCAGTCATTGGAGTTGGGAACTCCAAGACAGACTCTTCAGTAGCAAGAGTCCTGGCTTGAGCGATTGCCTCGGTGAGGCGAACGTCGACAGGATCGGAGATCTCGAATCCTTCTGGATTGCCGCGGCCTTCGACAGCAGTCCCGAGGATTCCAACAACAGGTCTGCTCTGGAAGATTCGTCGGGGACGAGCCTTCAGATGGTGGAACCGACATGATGATTGGAGTCTTGGCTTGGAAAGCAGATCTTCAACCACTCAACAGATTGCTGACTGCGTACTGAGTTGGCAGAGAGCAATGAATCAGCCTAGTCTTGGGAAGACGGGCTGTCGCAGGATCACCGGAGGAGACCTGCCTTGACGCGGAGCGTAACTTCCTTGAAAGGAACTTGAAACGAGCTTGCCGGAGAGGAAAGTGCGTTAGAGGTAAGTCTTATTATTGGGCGAAATAACCAGTCGAAGTACACGGCGATCAAGGCTGCGTACTAGTGCGTTCAAAGGCACGTCAAACGTGAAATCCGGGTTCGGTCAAACGAGTTTTAATTCTAGAGTTGTTTAACTTATGAGCTTATTTCTAGGTTTCATCTTGAAAGAACCAATTCAATCCAGGACCGATTGAATCTTGCCGATCTACTTTCGGTTAGAGGGTTGTGGGAGTGAACATTCAAAGCCTTCATCCCACTGATAAGGGCATTGAAATGTCACACCAACTCCACTTCCAAGAGTAATTGGTGATTGCAACAACTGTTGCAACATGGTTAGACTTAGCCAACATGATGAGGGACACATGTTGGAAATTAGTTGGCACATGAAGGGAAATCACAGTTGAATTGCCTAAGGAAAATGTGGACAAATTGTTGTTGTAGAAAAGGAGGTTATGAGGGCGGAAAGCAGTCCGGGACAACTGTAGTTTTCGTACTGGCGAATCGCCGTATACAGTTGGCGTGAGAAACTTCGTATCCAAAGCCGGATGGGACTCAGCTGGCGGGGACGAAAATTCAACGTCAATAACGGCACAATAACAGCTGTTAGCTGCTGTACCTTGACTTGGGGTTCTCTACTGCTACTAGTAGTAGCTAGTAGAGAGCACCAAAAACCTCCGTGTGCATAAGTACCTGGCACCAGGTACCTGCTACCAGACATCGTGTACATTTAGTACTACAGTACGCGCACGGAGTGCTACTGTATTCATGCGTAACGGCATAATTGTTGATCCATGAAGGCCTCGAGCATGAATCATGATCAATGATAAATGATCAACAAGCGATGTATGCTGACTAATGATCCACCATGACAAACAGTGTGAAAAGCGCTGCACTCTCTCAAAAGTTGGCAACGTTCTACGAGTGTCACAACGTCAATCTTAACTCACTACTCGATGAAAGTTCCAACACTCGTTTCATTCGTATCAATCCAAGGTTCGATGCAGCCGAGACACTTGCTGTCCTTCCCGATGCGAGACCAATTCCTTGGTTGCACAATAAATTCGGATTTTATGCCATCCCCTCTGCCATGAAACTCTGTGAATCGGAATGTTTTCGCTCAGGTCGAGTATATGGTATGGATGTCAGCTCAGGTGTGGCAGTGGCAGTGTTGTTAACGACTCTGTATGATAAAGAAAAGAGCCAAAATGATTGCCAACCTCCGCAGCGTGTTTTGGATCTATGCTGCGCTCCTGGTCTCAAGCTATGTATGCTAGCCGATTTGTTGTTCGAAACAAACCCTTCTTCATTGGTTGTGGGTGTGGATGTATCCCAAGCTAGAATTTCCCCTTTGCAAAGCCATTGTTAAGAAATATCACATCGACCCCGACACATCTGGAAAAGCAATGCGTGGTGGTCGTTCTGTTCGCGTTCGCCTTTACTGTGAGGATGGAAGAACATTCGGAATGAACAACTCTGACAGTGTTTTTGACTCGCTCGTAGCTGTCGAAGAGCAGCAATTGGCTGGCAAACGAAAGCGCACAAACAAGAGCGCCCGTGCTCGGGAACAGCACAAACTGAAGATACTTGACTCGTCGAGCCGAACTGACGATGACAGTAGAGCTGCGATAGAGCCCTTTCATTACGTACTGGTTGATGCCGAGTGTAGTACAGATGGGTCTCTCAAGCACGTGAAGGAACAGCTCAAGAGGGCAAACGGGGCAATTGAGAACTTACAGCTCACCAACGAGAAGCAGCTCGAGGAACTGGTGGAACTTCAAAGAGGACTTCTAGCATCGGGGTATCGACTTCTTAGTCCTGGAGGAATGCTGGTGTACTCAACATGTTCATTGTCGTCGGCTCAGAATGAAGGCGTAGTTCAGTGGCTTCTGGATAAAGAGCGCAATGCCTGTCTTATTCCACTGGAGTTCGAAACTAAGGAAGACTTTATCGTGCAGGGTTCAATAGCAGGGACAGTAAGGTTTGTGCCACGAACTACACATTTTTCATCTGGCGGAGGATTCTTCATTGCCAAGATCAGCAAGCGAACCACGAAATCCTGATATTAGGTGTCGGTACGCTGTTGTCCAATTTTTGTTCATTTTCTCGGACAAGGTGTCGTAACAATCTTCTCTTCTTCATGGTAGATCCATCGTATCGGTTGTTCGCATCGCCAAGAAAAGAATCGTCAGGTAGTGGGCTTGGGCCAGCCCATTCAAACAAAATGATACAATCTGGGATCAAGGCCTAATAGAACGCAGCCCTGCGATGGATATCTTATACTCCAGTACCAAAAATCATCTACGTAGTACTCTATCTTTGTTCTCCTTGTTTCATCTCCAGATTTCAACTTTTGATCAATACAGTGGTTGTAAACAGTGTTAATAGAGAGCGAAAAGAATTGTGAGGGATTGGACCGGCCTCAGTATATGTTGTACCCGGATTACGAGCCTTTTGTATATTGGAGCACAATTAACAATACCTGGTGCTCTAGAGCTGGTTTCTGTAGTTCGGCTGTGTGTGTTAATTGGACGTACTTGTACTTCAGTACCTTGTGCATTTTAACTTACGCAATCTAAGCCATGCAACATGTATAAACTCTAAACGATAGCGAAAGTTGGAGTGTGATACGTTATTCATTGTCCGAGAGCTCTATCGGACCTGAGTAACGCAAACAACTGAACGGTTCTTAGACTAAGAGTTCAACAGGTACATTATAATCTCTAGTATCAACTTCATTGCAACCCATATGTGTATGGAGGCTAACCTTAAGTGGATGAGCACCTTGTTAAAAACTATGATTAAACTGTGAATCCTCGAAGGCAAGCAAGGATTCGTCTCGGCGATATCCACCAGTCTCAGGCTGCATTGGAGCTCCCGCACTCGTCAAGGCATCACAGAATACCAAGGGATTCCCTCCAGAAGTTTTCTTTCTTATTCTTGGTGGTGCCTCACGAGAATACCACGAAGAACGAATTGCTTACAACGGAGAAGTTGAATGGAACGGAAAGGTCGAAACCAACGACATGGATCAAGATGCCGCATCCTCATGTCCACGAGGTGTGAGGGGCATCGACGCCTCGAGGGCGCGGCGCTGGTTGAGAGCCGTCGAAACAATGTATGATACTCTTCATCCGATGCAAGTGGGCTTTCGATGTTTGGGAACCTCATTCGTCGACGGGGATATCTCGTCGCCCGAAAAATTCCAGATTAGAGACACATTCGTCGTCACCACGATCGGCAAAGTGTCACACCGATGATTCAGTTCGAAACTCGGTCTTAAGCAGCCGCGCTTGAATCTGCTTGGCATGGAGCACCGACTTGACTTGTTGACGAAGTATACTGTCAATTGCTTCCAGCTGCGACGGTGACAAAGTCATTGCCATGCCATGAGGACTCAGCAAGAGCATCGATGCATCCAAGCAGAGTGAGTCCATAACGGCGTCAATGGAACTATCGTGGTTTCTGGGGTCTCGAAGACATTCGCGTAGCATTTCGTCGACCGATTTTCTGTGTTGCGTTGCTGGTACGACGGGTGGGCTAACGAGGGAAACATCATGGAGTTGCAAATCGCTCACGCTCTTGACAACCGACCCGTCGGGGAGGGTTCGGAACTTAGGTTGTGAAACTTTCTCGACAGTCATCGATTGTATGAGTTGTTGTTTGTCCCAAACCTTTTGACATGTATCATCATTAAACGATACATCACGAATGTCTTTCTTCTCTGGATCGGTTTTGCGGTTGCCCTTTCTTCTGGGTACAAGTTCCGACGACTTCTTTACTGCAGTTGTCTGCCTCAACGCCTCATCTTGAGTCTCTTTCTGCAGCAAATGCTCCATGGAATCCTGACATTTTTTAGCAAGCTTTGACTCTAGGAATTCCAGACACTTTGCTACATTCGTCCTGCGAAACTCAATTTCTTTTGTTGTTTGAACGCCAGTTGTACGTAGGACGGCATCGATTTCACGCAACTTTTCCCTACATTCTTGCACCACCTCATAGGAAGCATCAACTCCGGAAGAAAGCAAGAGATCCACCACGTTGGTATGCCCTTCAAAAAAGGCAAGGGACAGGGGTCCGTCCCCGGATGAGTTTTTGGCGTGCAGGGACTCGGCGAAGGAATCATCACCGAGTTTCGCTTTCAATTTACTGAGAAAAATAAACTGATTGTAGACACATGCCATCATAATTGGCGTATCGCCGTGTTCATTGGTGCTCTTTGCCAAGTCCCTAAGGGAACACCCCATGTTTTCTAGTGCATCTAGGGCTTCCACGCAACCAGCGACTGCCGCATGGTGCAAAGCTGTATTGCATCCACTCTGCGGAGATGAGTGTGCATCCGCACGTCCCCACAGCTGTGCGTTCGGGTTCAGAAGCATGTATTCGAGACATGCTGCCTGTCCCTTGTCGCAGGCCACCATCAGAGGCGTTACATCAAGTCCACTTGAACTGACCTTGGCCTGAGAATCAACCGATAGTATTGGATTCAGCTGCTTTGATACTTCTTTCAGTGTAGCATTCTTTGGTAGTTTAGCGATAGCATGGCACATCAGATCTTGAATACTCATCGTCTCATCGTCGGTGATGATGATTTGATGATTCTCCGAGTACAGAATACCGGTATATGAGAACAGAGTGCAGATAGTCCTCTGCACTTCCGTATAGTTGTACTACAAGTACATACAAGTAGTGTACCGGTTGTACCTTGTACCTACAGAATAACGAGGATTGCAAGGCTTGAAGGTCCGGTAAATGACGGTTTTGTTGTGTATCAGGCACACCATTCTTTTGGAATGCGCACATGGAGTCCCGGTCCCGGTTGAACAACTGTGATAATGGAACATGGCAACATGGACCCCGAATATGTCAAGTCGAAACTCGAGTTGGGCCTTTAGTGCAGGCTGCCATGGATGTTATCAATGACATATATGATCACAACATACCTGTAACAAACATGATGAATAATATGTGAGTGCACAGGAACAGAAGGATTTGGAGACTACTCGGAGCGGTGCATTTGATTGCCACCCAAGAAAGATAAGCGTGATTGATACCATCGTAGATTTAGCTCGCTGGTGTTGTTTATTGATTCATGCTTAGTGACTAGCACTGCTACTGAGTTCTGAGTTGTCACATGAAGCAAGGCTTTGCGCCGTGTTGAAAGGATTTGGTTGCTGAACAGTACCCCAGTACTACCGAGATTGATGCTCAAAACACTGCGGCACAGTACGAAAGGAATGGGATTGCATTTCTGACGATGGTGGCCCACATCTTTCATCACTTTGCTCTGAACACCTCTTTTATCACCTCGTAGTCCTCAAAGTTCCCATCCTCGTCCCCAGACGCATCTTCATCTTGTTCTGTCAGCGCCACTAACCCATTCGGAGACACTGAAGTCGACACAGCGGGATGCGGCGCTTCGTTGTGTTCGGCAGAGTCTACGTCGACCCAAACGGGCTCAGCGGTGGAATTTTGACATTCAGTCATCGTTGCACCGGCTACTGTCGCGGCTCTCTTCAAGAAGCTTAATCCAAGTTCGGTGGCACTCGACATGAAACTGCTATGACCCTTTCCCAATAATTCCGCGGAGCCCGAGGATCCGTGACTCCCATTGGAACCTCTCCGTTGACTAGTGCTCAGTTCCGCGCTCAATGCTGTTGAAACGGAATTGGATCCAAAGCTGGTTAAAGAGGATGTCTTCATCGACGCTTCTTGCGACAGGTCGGCCGTCAAAGTGGTGACAGCGTCAAGAATGGACGTCCTTCGAGAAACACCAAAGGAACTCTTTTGAACTTTGGCTTCGTTTTGTTCCCTAGTAAACTGCTCTTGAATTTCGGGATGATCAGCAACGAACTCTTTCAGGGCAGCTTGGATGCCCACTGTACCACTCCCTGACGTGGACGAATGTAGCCGTGCCTTGAATTGAAGCCAGAGTTGTGGATCCTCCATCAGAATACCCACTTTGTGTTGGGTTTCTTCGTGCTCGGCATGTGCTTTGGCGGATATTGCACCCTTGCGATTCGTTGCCGGCGCAGCGGAATGTAATGTCTGAGTTGCTGCCAACCCCTCGGCGCCCGAACCAAATGTGAATGAGAGATCGGCTTTATTGCCTGTATTGACTACCTTCTCTTCGCTGAGGTTACCGAACTCCTTAATGGCACTCAATAGCTTCGACGCCAGTCTGTGGCTTGCACCAGAAGGTTGTCCATCACTTTCGTTCGCGTTCGGGATCATCGTAACAGAGAGAAAATTGAATGACGAGTATTGTAAGGCTTGATGGGAAGATGGAATGTGTCTGTGTTTCGGTACTTTTCCGCAAAAACCAAACCCTAGCATCTGGGCGACTCAGTTCGAATTTGTCATTTGCACAGCCTCATCCGATTCTATACTGGATCCCAGACGACCAATTAGGAATCGCCATCTGTGCAACAATGTTGACTTGAATCTGGAACGAAATTTAATATCAGATTTGAGAGCGTCTCATCGAGCAAGTCTTGTTTCGGTCGGGAAATGTCATTCTACGACAGGGATTTGTATGTAACATTATCGTAAAAAATTGAACCGCCCTTTGCATACTTAAGCGCCCAATGTGGAGTGCCCTTTTCGCGGCAAGCGAGAGTTCTCGTTATGCATACAGAATTTCATTCACCAACTGTTGATACATGTTCGAATCCCGTATCCCGTGTTGCTTTCGGAGGTATGTCATACTCGGAGTATTGTAACATTGAGAGTACCGTATAAACACTATGTACTCCAGTACTATGATTGTAGCCTAATGTTTAGGGAGAAAATGCGAACGACGCCGCACTTAACGATAAGACCCAACATCCTGTTCTACACTCGGAGTATATATGCATATATACATACGCCTACACTTAAGTACACTAGACAGTACTAGTACGACCTCTGGTAGATAGTAGATAGGGCTTCTTGATTCTTGAAACAATTTTGTCGGGAATTTGTTTTGGTTCATACAGGTACAGAAAAAAAAGAATTTTCATATTTACAAACCTTTCCATGTACGGCAACCTCCATCGCTTTCGTAGGCAGATGCATACCTACAGTAGTCCGTCTGTGTTTACATTGCACTGCAATTCTCCACTGAGAAGTTCTGGATGCCCAAGTTTTTCCCACATCAAGTTGGGCTTCCCATCTGATATGAGTGTTGTGTTTCATGAATTGATCCTCACATCCTTGTCACTTCTTTTTACTTTGTTCTTCAACAGATTGCAGGTTTGATACCATGGAAAGTTCCAATGCTGACAACCACCTGTGCACAAACTGAGCCATTCACTCCACTGCTTGTCATTCAACTGGAGATTTCAAGAAAGATGAAGACAAGAAGTTGGCTTCTGCAGCAAATGTTTTCATGACAACAGCAGGAAATGCAGCAATCAGTGCCAATCATGATGGTTAAACATACTGGAAGAAGAGTTGTGACAGCGTTATCCAGCATTGACCATTGCTTTCTTGCAAGAATGCAAATTCTTTTCTCATTGACGAATCATTTTATCAAAATTTTGCACGTTGAAGCCAACAAGTATGTCAGCTTTCTTCATGCATTGCATTGTCTTGAATTCCACAGTAGTTGGTCCATGAACAACTTTGCCACAATGGCAAAAGCTTTGTTCCAGAGCAAGCAGGGCAAGTTGTGTAAAGAACATGATGACATTGTGTATCATGATATACCAAAGTTGAGAATTTTGATTGACTGGCTATCAATCCCAAAGTGGCTTGGACATTGGCTGGCCCTCCTCCTTGTCAATGACAGGGAATGTGCACTGGAATGCAAAGCAATCTGTGTTGCTTCCAAGTTCTTCCCTGTTGTGAAAATCACTGCTTTGTTGAAATCTGTTGATCTAACAGTGTTTGGCTTGAACATTTGGCAGCGGGGGCAGAAACCAAAAACGGGCGCGTTCTTGGTAAATGAAGATAAGGCTTCTTGGCTGTCGAAGCCCAAAACGGAATTGGCAAAAAGCAATTAATGATCCAAATCCTTTCGGCCAGAAATCTGCAATCGACTCCCAAAGTCATGCCTGCATCATAAGTATCATTTGAACTTTGAACTTTCCTCTACTAGCGGAGGTATGTACTGTTGGCGTAAGCACTCCGTAGTAGCACTGCATACGACTTCCTCAGTCGCTTGTACTGTACATACTGTAGTCGTAGTACAGTACAGTACTGCAGTAAGATGTACTGCTACACAGTTTGGAATTAAAGATTTTCATCTCCGGGTTTTTCTTATTGAAGTCTAACGTTTGATGTTTGTAATTATGTCTGATCATCTGTCAGGTGATTTCATTTTGAGTGATGAACTGCGACGATCCGAAGTTTCAAGTGAAGTGACGATGAACAAGATTGCTGCCGCGAGTCTAACCCTGCTGCACCTTCTCGCTTCAGCGGACTGTTTTGGATCATGTCCGTGGACGGCCGGGGGTCAGTCAGCTGCGACGACAACCGTCCTCTTTTCCAAAGACAATCGAGCCATGTCCTTTCTGCGACGCAAAGGCTTAGTTGGCGGCACGAAGGACTTTACCAATGCCATTGGGATTGATGAAGGCCCAGCAGGAAAAAATGGACCGGCCGGAAGGATGGTTCGCAAGGCCAGTAATTCCTACAAGTCCTGTGTTGAGTCAGGTGTTATTGATGACATTAGTGAAGCCTTTCCCTTGACTAGCTCCGGTACGGAGTGGAGTGGGTTTAGTGATCGCGTTATGGGAGGTGTGTCCGTTGGAAGTCTCGTGCGAGATTTAGTGCAGGGTCGCGAAGCCAACGTGCTTCGTGGTGAGGTTTCTTTGGCGAATAATGGAGGCTTTATTCAAATGGCAGTGGACCTGGCAAATGATCCTGTGAAGTCGCGACTTGTTGATGCTACGCAATATGATGGGATTGAACTCGATGTGCTGTGTAAAGGAGATTCAGAGACGGAGACGTTTAATGTGCAGTGAGTCTAGCTTTAGCCTTAGTATGTACGTGTATTTTTCTAACCCTGTCGCCCGCTTCAGTCTCAAGACTCCAGATTGTGTTGCCTTTGCGTCCCATCGAAGCACCTTTGAACTAACGACGAACGCTGGTTGGGAAACCATTCGCATACCCTGGAGCGATTTCCGTGGCAAAGGACCTGGTGCTGAAGACGTAGCTTTCGATCCGTCCAGATTGCGAAGAATCGGTGTTGTTGCCATCGGTCGCGAAATGATCGTCTATTTGGCTGTTTCTAGACTCGGCTTCTACAGTGTTGTCTAGGGGTAGGATACGTCGGTCTATGCTAATAACCCACTTTATTTGCCATCGCCTTCAGGCTTATAGTCTGGATTGTCCTTGAGAATGACGATTCCCTCGAGCACGCTAGCCACTGCAAGGACTTCGTCGGTTCCAAGTTCGGCCCTCTCCTTGGCTTGCAACAAGACAGGACTTTGGTGAGTTTGGAAACCAGTAATACGCTTTGGTTTTCCAGCCTGACCAACTGTTTCCACGGCCTGCCCCACCCGGACCGTTACTGGTCTCATCGACATGTCTTCATTGACAGTGATAAGCATTCTTGGATTCATTGCACAAGTCAAGTAGTAAAGTAGATAGTGACTCTTGTCCAAGATCGTATTCTTGAGATCAAGACATGCGTGGAGAAGAACCAAAACACCGCCAAGGGCAGGTCCGCTCATCAGCAAGCGGTCAGAATGGAATGGATTGATGGTGATGAGACCCTTGCCCATGTGGAGCATGCCTTGTGCGATGCGAACGCAAAAAACGTGACTTGCTTCCTTGTGATAGAACTCACTAAGTTGACGCAAAATACCAGCCACGCGCGAGTTGTTAGTTCCAGCGCTGACAATGCCGAGGCCAAAAATTGCGTTTTGAGACAGCTCAGGATCTGGGTCGTGGGATAGTCTTGACAGCTGGTCAATGACTGCGAAGTCAGGATTAGAAATGTGCAGGACGGCAATGGCAAGAGGGACTGCACGCTTGATGGGAAGCTCGCAATAGTGAAGAAGGTGGTCGAAGGTTCTGAGCATCATCTCTGCTCCGACGTCTTCCCCCAAAGTTATCAACCCAAGGCCAAGTACAGCCGCCATCTGATGTTCGGCGTCCTCTGTAAGATGCTCAGCACATTGGTGAAGCATGTCCTGTACAAGTTCGACGTTTCCGCTTCCAGCGTACGCACACGTCTCCAGCATGACAACGGCATACTTGGAAATCTTGTGCTCAATAGTGCGTAAGGCCTCAATCATACCATCAGCTTTTTCCGTCTGACCCAGAAACAGCAACGCCAATCCGAGGCACAAGAACCTTGCATGGGAGTGGTTCAGTTCATCCTCTGTCGCTTCCATCAATCTCTGAACAATTGATCCGCCAACACTCTCATCGCACTTTCCAACGAAAACAAGACCTAGCGCAAGACCAGCAAGTGATACTTCCATCATGGTGGTAGGTCCGCCATCCGAGCTCTCAATGAGCGGAAGCAACAGCTCCATGACGTCTTCCCGAGCAGACCCGGCGTAGGCGATTCCAAGTCCAGTGCAAGACGCACATTTCATGATGTGGCTGCCGCCTTCAATGTGTTCAGAAAGCAGGGCCAGCGCTGGATCGGCGTCATTTCGTACTCCACTACTCAAAATTCCAACCGCCAATGCTGCACCAGCCTTGACATAATCTTCCGAAGAGTAAAGATACTTATCAATCTGAGTAAGTCCTCATCCACATTCCAGAGCAGAATTGATCCTAGCGAGGCAGCTGCTGACATCATTCCATGATCCTTGTTTTTGTACAGCCAGTCGCTATCGGGAGTCATAAGCTTATCGTGCCCAAACCCTACATTGACAAACGCATTGACAAAGGTTGACGCTAGATTGGCACGCGCTGAGTCCACTTGTGCACCTCCCGTCTCGCGGCGCCGACTAAACCCTCCCGTCTCTGCCAAATGTGACTTGTAAATGTCTTCAGGTGTCTTGGCATCCAGCACGTCCAAATCCTGCCCCAGCTTCAGGAAATATTCCGAAAGTCGTTCGTTCCCAATCAAAGGATTATACTCTTCGTCGTCATCGTCTTCGACAGTGAAATTGATGCGATGACGTCCGAGAAGTAGACACATCTGTTTCTTCATCAAGGTATCCTCGCATTCACTAAAAATATTGGTGATGGCGTCCACGTTTGATGTTCGCAGAGCCACACGAAGGGCGTCAAAGAACTGACCTTGCATCTTGTAAATCTCAAAGGCAGTCTCAAGCATTTCCTACGAAGAAAAACGATGCACGATGGTTTAAGCACGCCCTGCAATCCCTAGAATTTCACACGCGAGCATAACTTACCGAAAAATCATCTGGATCTGACATGAATTCAGACGATTTCAGAAGGTACAAACAGATGCGCTCGTAGTTCTTGTCATCCACGGCGTCCATGGACAAAAGGATCTTCAGACGCTGTACTTCAATCAACAAGTCAATTGCTTCCGCTTCCGCATTGTGAGTAATATGAAATGGAGCAATAACATCCACCATTTTTAGCAGATCCGCAAACTTCGTGTCGTCGCCCGGATCACTGCCATCCAGAACGCGCTGATTGTATTCTTGGCCGATCTCACCGGCGAGGGAGCGGACAAACTCGTGACCCCACGATCCTAAGTTGTCATCAGCGTGTGGTGAAGGGGCGCCTTTAGAAGCAAGCGTGTCGTAATCCTTCACGGCACGCAATTTGAAGCTGAGCGATTCCCGCTCCTCTGTAAGGGCGATGACGCGTACGGCCAGAATGTTAGAGCGCATGTCGCATCAATCAAAAACACAACCATCAACGAACCGTACAACTCGGATTCGATCAAAACCTACCTGGCTTTCCCATGGTCATGGCCAAGACGGCCAAAACATCCGCCACGCGAGCTCGAAACTCGAGCGACTCCAGGTCTGTGGCGCTTGCAAAATCATTATGTAATTTTTTGATGACAGCAAAGTGAGGACGAAGAAACTTCAGGGGCTTCGGAACCGATGTCATACTGGACGTCGCTGTCCTCAACTCCGTCACAATCATATCCAGTGCCTTTTGTCGAATTCCAACCGTCACGGAAGCCTCGTTACTTTGATTCGTAATCGTCGAAACGCAAGTATCCAAGCGTTCCTTGAGCTGTTTGTCTTCGTCGGACAGAGCATCTTCGAGCTCCTCCTTCTTTTTCGCTTCCTCCTTCTTACTTTTTTCAGATTGAGAAGTAGTTCCAGTCAAGGCAACAGCATCTTTGTCTTTCGGGGCCATGATTCAGGTATGTGGCTGAGGACTGGGACAGGGGATCTAGAGGTTGCGATTGTATACCTGATGCCTTTTGTACTCGCGATCATACTCTTTTGATCGGTGCCCCAGTACTTGTACTGTCCTTGTACAGGCGGATCCTGCGCTCTGGAAGGTGGACGAACACCTGAGAAAGTTAATTCATTCCACGGGATCGGGATACTCTCGGTTAACCCCAAAATCCGCGTATCGTTCACGTCTCAAGAGATTGGTTTTTACCAGGTACTGTACTACTAGTAGTAGTACTTTTTACTACTAACATGTACAAATACTCGTATGTCCCAGTTTCCCCGCGCATCTGACGATGATGCGACATGCAAGACTAAACTCAGCTATGCCCTATTTTCCCACTTGTTCGTCGAGGTAGGCGCGAGTAAGGTTTCCTTGGGAGTTGAGGAGGATTCCAATGAAGTTCTCATCTGCAGCAATGTGGGATGGCAAATCTTGAGTCGACTGTGGCTTTCTGCAAACCGATTTCAACTTCTTGCGAGCCAATTTGTTTGAAGCAAACGTTTTGGTGTCCTTAAGAGCCTTCTCATCAGACTCGATGTCAATCTGACCTTCATCTGCGAGACACTTCTTCATGCTGATACTACCATCAGTGTTCTCTTCCATACTAATAAGGAAGTCCATGCAGATCCGACGGCGCTTGCGCCACTGTTGAGTCATACCTTCAATGCGGAGCTTAGTCTGCCTTTTGTGTTTCTCATTGACCTTCAACTTTCGAGCTTCTTCAACTTTCGAGAGAAGTTCGGCCATTGTTGCCTCATCTATCTCGAGTTTCGACATGGCTTCTTCATTCGTTGGTTCCGAATTGAGGCGTTTTGTGTCTGCTTCCATTCTGAGAAGCTCGCTCTTCAACTTGGCATGTTCGTCCTCTGCCTGCGACTTATCTGTGTAGAGTTTATCCCGAACATCGAACTCGAATCCATTGCCGTTGTTCTTCTGCTTGGTGTGGTCGACGTAGTACAGCGATGTGTTGGCGTTGCGACCAGCCTTGAACCCATGGGCTCCTGCAAACTCGTCGCCGCTACTTGGCTTCGGCTTCTTTTTGCTCACGTTTGGCTCATCGTCATCGCTGTCTGCAAAGACGTTTGCACCGTCCTCCTTGTCGAGTGTCATGTCATCGAGGCATTGCTTGAGCACGGGAGACGGAACAACTGCCTTGAGTGCTGTATGTATCTGCGTGATATTCATGGGGCAAAAGGCATCGTAAAGAAGGTCAACAATCAACTTCTTTGCCGCGGACTTGTCCACGACAATGCGAGCATCAGATCCGCCTAAAGTCTCTGCGGCAGCCTGCCATTTGCGATGGATTGCCATGGCTTGAACACTTGGTTGGCTCGTCAGCTTGGATCCTGGAACAGGTGTGATCTGTTGAGTGCCATGGAGGGGCGGAGTGACAGAGTCAGTGGCATCTGCTGCGACGATTGGTGACTCAACGAATTTCGGGAATGCAGGTGACGACAAGCGGGAGCACTTCTGGGCCATCATCAGTTTGTGCTCGTGCGTCATTGCTCTGAGTGGAATATCCTCCAACTTCTCTGGCCATCCTCCATAGTCAGCGACTTGGCAGTCAAGACAGGTGTACCACTTCGCGCTAGACAAAGTTGAGCAATAGACAGCAGCTGCAGCAAGAGTGCAGGTCTCCGAACCGCACTTGATCGTGCCTTCTTTGGCGAGGTCTGAACAAGACATGACCTTCTTTAGATCCCAACTTTCCTCGCCGTCGCCTTCCGCGTCGACGTCAATGTCAACGTCTGGAGACACGCAAATACCATCGACGAAATGGGCCTCGGAAATGGACGGAGTGATGGCCGAAAAGCCTTGATCGCAGCTCTTCGTCGGCTCTCCACTTGAGATCTCATTGGGACTATGGACAGACTCATTGTCAGCGTGCGGTGGTGTGGCGGGATCCTCGTCGCCTTCCTCGAGGCCGAAATCTTCTTGAATACATTTGAAGCACATGTTCCACTCATCATCTGGCGTAAGGTTTGATGCCCAGCACTCGACAGCTCGACGTCGACAACCAGCGACACGGCAGGTTATCTTCACTTTTTGATCCAGTTTGCGTACCACGTCCCACTTCTCTGGAGTTTGAGCAGAGACCTTTGATTCATCTGGGGATGCCTCGATCGGAACAGTGTCGAGACTGATCTGGTTGGTGGAGATCTCAGGCGTTGCAACATGAGAAACGAAGGTCGAAGGAGAAGGATGGATAGGTGCTGCCGAAGGTTCACCACATTCGGTACTTCTTACTGGTCTCTCAAGAGCATCGAAGGGATCGCCACAATTGATATCAAGGATAGAACCGGAATCAGCAGGTGGTGTGGAAGGTATGGTTTCAGCTAACGATGAAGAGGATTCTTCGCTTTGCGATTCCGCACAAAGATCCTTCGAATCCTCACCATTTTTTTTCAACGAAGTGTCCACGAGCGCTACGCTCAACATCAAGTCATCCTCAGCGACATCAACGTCCTCAATTCCATCTTCGTCGGTGACATCCTTGGTATCATCATTCTCAATTGCACCCGATGATGAGGCATCGGCAACGTCGCCTTCTGGAGAGACTTGGCGGCGACCAAAGTCTCGTTCCGAGCATGCGGTGCATAGGTTCCGGATTTCATCGGGGTCGTGGTTCGAAGCCCAGGCTTCCGTAGCATTACCTTGACAGATGCGGCATGAAAGCTCCATGTCATCCTCTCTCCCTTCCAGCGTGCGCACGAAATTCCATGGATTGATGGCGCCGCCCTGGACTACCTGACTCACCTTTGACGTTCCGTCGGCATCGCCGCCCTTCTTTTTACTTGCTTTACGTTTCGCCATTTTGGTAATAGAAGGGGTGGAATGCGACGGGAAGGTCAAGGTGGTGTGCTTCGAATGAGGACAATTATTGATGGAAGGTTTCAAACACTCGACAATGGGAGCCTTGATTCCACTTCGAGAAAAAGTGACACTCCTCCGCAATTCAAAGAAAGCTTGGCGCGCGGCGAATACTCTGCTTGTACGTAGGAATCAGTATGTTTGCGTAGGAAGAGTGAAGGTATAAAATAACGGTTGTTTCCGCACAAGTCTCACAAATCTGTCGACCCAGATCCCGAGGTGTCTGGCGTGAAGCGTTTGCGTTGTAGTAATAGTTGTGCCAGGTATCATACCGTTGATGCTACCAAGGAGAAGGGATGAATCCAGTTGTTGGAAGATTCAGTTTGAATTGTCTTTCTATCTTGGTGGCCTTTGACCTCGGGAACGAACGAAATGATTGCTGTTGGAATGGCGGTTAGACAACGAGAGGTATCGGACGCAACAGGCCATGAACGTTGTAACTTGCCAATAACCATTTGGATTCTTGCTCAGGTAGTTCTGATGGCGCTCTGTAGCATCCACGAAGGTACTTGTATCAACAACTATTCGAGTCTGTACCGTCTTTCGTTCGAAGCATTGAATGGCACCAGAGTCCAGTAATTGTTGGAGCTCCCTTATAATCTTTTCCGCAACCTTTTGTTGATTCTGATCACTGCAAAAGATTACGGAGTGGTATTGCGATCCTCGATCAGCACCTTGTCGATTGTGAGTCGTGGGATCGTGGATACAAAAGAAGAATCGAAGGAAATCCTCCAAATGAGCCTGTGGGTCCCGAAGTTCCACAAGCAAGACTTCGACGTAACCTGATTTCCCTCGACTAACTTCTTGGTAAGAAATGCTCCTTCGGCTGGTGTTAGAATCAGGTGTCATGAACCCGACGCGGTGACTCAGAATTGAGTTAGGGAAACGATTTTGAAAGTCTTCACAAGAAGAATTAGTGGTAATTCAATGATTGGCAATATTGCGCAAGAATCACCAGTTTTGCATAAGCACTTACTCCTGGTCATGTAGTGCTCAATACCCCAGAAACAACCACCTCCAATCGCCAACATATTGCTTAACGCTGCGTCAGTTGGTCCCTGTGCACAATCCAAAACGGGGCCATCTTTTCTCGTGTTAACGTCACCCACAAAACTCTCCTTTGAAGCTGATTGCCCCATGAATCAGTTCTGATGGCGCCTGAAGCCACGATGGAAGTATCGTTGTGTTTCGTTGATACTGTGATGCATAGGGAGCCACGCCCATCTTCAATTCACTTGACAGAAATACGTGGGAATTTGAGTTCATGAAGACGAGGCAAAGCATGTCGCCCTGCAGTTGGGTGCTACATTACCTGGTACCTGGTACGACTGTACTACAGTACCTGGTAGGGCCACCTCCTTTCATGTGTGTGTGCGAATCGGGGTTCTCTTCGTCGCCCCCCGTCGAAGCGCTATAACCGGATCCGATTAACTGTCACCTATTTTTCGTCATCGTGACATCATAGGAATCTTGCTCATCCGTCGAAAACAAAAATCAAAAAATTTGTATGTGTAACATTCAAACCGGCATTGCGCGCCAGCCAAATCGGCATTGTTCCCCATCCAACTCAATACATGTATTACGATGTGTATATCTGTATATCGATACATTTATTTCGTGAGATTTTGCATTGCTGATCTGACATTCATTTCATTTCATTTTTGCCTGAAATACTACGATACCTCATTGTTATTGCTTCTGCTGTTGATCATCCTTTGTCGTGACCCACCAAACAAGCACCCTCCTCGTCATTTCTGTACAATCGAAGGATCTGCCGCCTGTAGCATCCTCGGACGTGACAGCTTGCTTTCCCGATCGATCACGCTCTGCCATAACTGTGGAGTGGGTCGTCAAGGATTGCTTGTTTTTTCGTACGAACCGGCAGCACCCTTGGACGTGACAGCTTGCTTTCCTGATCGATCACGCTCTGCCATAACTGTGGAGTGGGTTGTCAGGGATTGCTTGTTTTTCGTACGAACCGGCAGCACTTGACGTGACAGCTTGCTTTCCCGATCGATCACGCTCTGCCATAACTGTGGAGTGGGTTGTCAGGGATTGCTTGTTTTTTCGTACGAACCGGCAGCACCCTTGGACGTGACAGCTTGCTTTCCCAATCGATCACGCTCTGCCACAACTGTGGAGTGGGTTGCCAGGGATTGTTCGTTTTTCCGCCCGAACCGGTAGCAGCCTCGTGCAGCCTCATCTTTTGTGATGACGGATAGCGCTGTCGATGATCATGTTGTAAGTGGTGTTGTTGCGGGATTGTTCCCGAGGAATGCCGCAAACGACCCGGGGACTTCATTGTTGAGCTTGCATACTCGTGCAGCCTGAAAAGCCGGAAGACGTTGATTCTGATCAGGAATGTCCTGTCATCCCCTGATTGTGCAACCAAGGCCGCGCTGAGTGGGGCATTGGACAAGATTAACTTGCACAACACCATGGTGGCGAATAAACGTCCGGATGGAAAGGCAAGGAATTCGAGGGGGGACTTCGGTGCGATGCATCCAATTGGGACTCGCATTCACCGTGATGGGGTGGGAATAAGTGCGTACACAACCAATTTGTTTGGTCCCGAGCCAGTTCTGCGAGAGTTCGTTCAGAGTCTTTCGATTGTGGGGAGGCATTGTTTCCCTGACGTTTCACGATGATCCAAGAGCTAGAGGCCAATTCAGGCATCCCCCAGTTCCACCCATGGATGGCGATGGCCACTTTCTTGTGGGGCTTCTCCATTGACATGAGTGTCAGCCTCATGAACGCTTCCCATTTTGATGTTTGGGATGCCTCACCTGGGTTCAGCGTTTGGACCGAAACGATTCCGTGCAGCTAAAATTGGTATTTTGTAATGCCCAATGTGGTTGGGGTTGACGAGGCCGGGAATAACTTTCATGGACTCGCCGTGAAGCTTACCCATGGCGTGGCAATAAGTTGGGACGGGAGGGTGCTTAGGCACTGTACGTTGCTCTGTGAGCCGAGTGCAAGCAATGTTGAGGAGCAAAACTTATTGTTCGGCTCCTTTACTGCAGCAAAGTTCAGGGTACTTCAGGCTGGAGTCCTGCAATAATTGAAGGGGAATTCTCAGAAACACCTGTTATCTTTCCATTTTTCAATAACACCTATGACCTTACAATCCACCGAAAGTAAGGTTTACTATTTCACCCAAACGTGACTGAAGTTTTCAATATAGTGTGTACCAAGTTGTCGTAGAGCAGCGGCGCTGCCGGCTGCAAACGGTGTTATTGTAATAATGCGAAATCTTAAAAGGTGTTATTGTAATAATGCGAAATCTTAACAGGTGTTATTGTAATAATGCGAAATCTTAAAAGGTGTTATTGTAATAAGTGTAAAACTTAGACGGTGTTATTGATAATATTGAGTCACGAATGGGTGAAATAGTAAAACAGGTTTCGGTAAGGTCATAGGTGTTATTGAAAAATGGAAAGATAACAGGTGCTTTTGAGAATTCCCCTATTAAAAAATGGAAAGATAACAGGTGTTTTTGAGAATTCCCCATAATTGAATGCATTGTACGAGAAGGATTCTTGGACTCCATAAACCTGGCTCCTTCGAGTCTTAAATTCACTACTATTAATTAAACTCACGAGTAAATGTAATTGGAAGTTGTATTAGACGCCACCAATGTCAGTACCATGAATGAAGAATGATGCACTGATCCGATCACTAATACTATTCCCTTTCGCATCCTTCAGCTTCTTTGCTGGTGGCTTTTTGTTCGTCAACGTTACCCAAATGACATGTGCTTTGTCCCATGAGTTTTCAGCTTCTTGTTGGAGCGAACACTCGAAGAGACCATGCTGCCATTGGCAGACCCACGCTGTGCCATTATTTCGTGCTTTTTCTTCGTAATGCAATTTGATAACATTGCCTCGTACTGTTCCAGCTCCTCCACTGTGCAGTTTCAAGAATCGATGCCAGCTCTTCGCAAGGGAACAAGAACACTGTATGGAACACTTTCCTTCCTAACAACTGTTGGAACGAGTTCTGGGAACACAAGCGCAGCATCTTCGTCTTCATTTGTTGAGTACAAAGTTGTTCCTTGCTGTGTGTTGCAAGGATTGCCAATGAAGTCATCGTTGTCTTCATTTGAAGTCAAAGTTGGTTCTTCACACGAAAAAAAGTCCGGTTCGGTTCAACATCGGAGAAATTAGAGCGCCTCAATGCCAAGTTTATAGTTGACACATTGCAGTTAAGGCATGTTTCTTTGGTGGGTTTCACTGCAAGCGACGTATCAGCAAGGGTTGGCAAAGTTTCATTCCTGTATTGCGGCTTCTGGCTGGGACTCAGCTGCTGCCTCTTAGTACCTTGATACAAGCGGCTTCCTCGGCACACAACAATATGTTTGTCCTTGTAACTACCATTTCCAATTAGGTAGAATCCACCTTGCATTCCTGCAATTGCAAAGGTCCTTCAGAAGCTCCTTCCAGCCACCGCCACTAGAAATGGATGCAGAGTACTTGTCACTGAAGTATATCTTGTAACCTTTGTACATAGGTCGCAAATACTCAAGAATGTCCTCGCACTCATGACTATCTGAAGGAACATTTAGTAAAGAGCCTGGTGCATGGGATGCCCTGATAAGGAAAGGAATAACCGCTCTCCAGTGTTTCAGATCCTTGGATGCGCCGTCCAAAGCCACCTGTAATGACTTTGGCACCGCGGCTTGGCTTGTTTGCAAGAACGTTGTGGTGTCGGTAGACATCTCAATACAATAGGAGTGGGATGAAAGTAATCTTCTTAAAAGTGAGACAAGCACTATGAGGAGGGAGAATGTGATGACAGCACGATGGCAACAACAAGGGAACAATGAATGGAATGGTGCTGCAGTATGGTGAAAAAATGTCGAGTTATTCTTATTTTAAATCAGATTTATGTACGTGAATATGTGCATGAATTCAAATTCAAATTCAGAGCAGGGAGGGCAGGCGTGGTGAATTGATTGAGATAATAAGTCGAGGAAAGGAAACAAAATTCCCATCTTGAACAGCTTCCACTTGTAGCTAAATTTTCTACAAGGTCCTTAAGTAACGTGTCGTACGATGACGAAAAATAGGTGACAGTTAATCGGATCCGCAACAATCCTTCCCGACTACTACAGTACAGTATACCATAGGGAATCATATCGCATAACAAACAATCTTATTTCGTCTGGAGGGGCCTCTCCTGGCTCCCCCCAGTGACAACCTGGCGTGCATAGGATGCTGGGAAAAGTTTGTTGTGCCAGTGCGAGGCGATCGAGTCGATGGGTCGTCGTACAGCCGTTGCAGCAGCCAGCGCAAGGGTGTGCTCGCATGGGATTCGTCCAACAGCGCGGCATGGCAGGACACAACAAATGGTCCAAAATTAAACGAAAGAAGGGAGCCAAGGATGTGGCTCGCGCCGGTTTATTTGCCAAGGCCAGCAGGGCCATTATCGTCGCCTCCAAAGCGTGCCGTGGCGACATGGCCAATCTTCAGCTGCAGTCAGCCATTCAACACGCAAAATCAATTCAAATGACGAAAGATCGCATCGAAGATGCCATCAACAAACACGCTGAAGAAAGTAAGGAAGGCCAAGCCTTTCAAGCTATGCGCTATGACGCCATGCTGACCCTCGGTGGGACAAAGGTCGCGTGCATTCTCACTGCTCTGACAGATAATCGGAATCGCACTGCAGCTCGCGTACGAGCCAGTGTTGTGCGAGCTGGTGGTGAGCTACTACCATCATCATCTCATGATTATCTATTCCAACACGTTGGTGTGGTCTTGTTGGAGGAATTTCAGGGCGATGAGGAGCCCCTGTGGGAGTGCGCTGTCGCGGCGGGGGCCACAAGTGTCGATGTCGATGGGCAGTCCGCCATCATTTCCTGCGAACCTCTAGATCTCTGGAGTTTGGTGACCGCTCTTCGGGCGAGCGGATACCAGCCAGATCAA
The DNA here is from genome assembly GCA_022925895.1 of Fragilaria crotonensis. NCBI lineage: Eukaryota > Bacillariophyta > Fragilariophyceae > Fragilariales > Fragilariaceae > Fragilaria > Fragilaria crotonensis. The sequence continues at coordinate 24,443 of JAKSYS010000146.1, forward strand.
TTTGAGCATCGATATGTTGTTGCTGATCCAAATGCTTTAGTAACACTCAATGACGAAGGAACGGACCAGTTTCATGATTTCCTAGACAAGATGGACGACGATGCCGATGTTACTCATATTTACCACAACGGCAGCCTTAGTCCGTCACCGCTAAATTAAACTTCGTAAACTTTGCAAGCTGACGATACTATACTAAACAAGACCTATCTTTTTATGTGATGCATGAATTATGTCGTGAGAAAAAATAGCTGACTTTATGTCATCGACATCGAATCAGCTTCCACTTGAAGCCGATGAGCGAACGCTTCATCCCCATCTATTACTGAAGCGTCATTGAGGTGACCTCCTAAAATGTCCGAGTCGTGATTCATGACTCCTTTGGTTGAACGTCGGAATATTGGTGCCTGTTCGCCCTCCTTCGTTCTTTGAAGATATCGATATACGATGTAAACTATTACGGCGACGCCGACAAGGACAGCGAACACGATGCCTGCGATGCCACCTCCGGAAAGCGCGGCAGAACTTGATGTGCTTACTCCTGTGCAAGCGTCGATGCCATCCACCGATCCAACCTTTTCACAAGCAACATTCATGTCAGCATATACCCTTGCAAATGCGTCGAAAACTGCGATCGGACCGTTTCCGACTGGCTTCACTTCGAACTGGAAATCCATATTGCGGTTTATGACATCGGCAGCGTCCCCATCAACACTTTGCACAAGTGGAAGGACAGCTCTCGAAAAGATGTATCCCTCGGCAAAACTGGCGTCGGCGGGAGCAACTGCCAGCTTTGCGTTTGTGACTGCAAGTTGAAGAGTGGACTGGATAAGTGGAACCAAAGAAAGAGCTTCGATATTGCTCACAGTTCGCAGCAAAGAACTACAGCTGTTCGATTCGACTTCGCCCCTCCCAGTGTACAGCAATAATATAAGATCCTCGTTCACCTTTGAGGTGCCTTCCGCTGAACACGTATTGAACGCAGCACACCGCGCTTTCGCCAAAGCATAGAGAGATTGGCCATTCTTGTTTCCGCCATCATTGGAACCTTCAAGTGAACCGATAAGCAATGCTGCCACCCGATCCCAGGCTTCGTGTGCTCCAATCATTCGACTTGTATCACCAGATTCGCAACCAGAAACGGCATCGTACATCGCTTGCATGGCACCCATGTAAACGACTAAGAACTGCATGGTCTCGATCACAATTTCCTTGCGCTGTTCTTTCGAAGCACGCGGCAACTTGGTTGTATCAAGAGCTGTGCGAATAATGGTGTCAGCGTACTTGTTGTCCTGGTAGAAGCGCACGAAGGCATCAAATTGAGGAACGACAGATCGGTCTGATGAGGTAGCCATGTGGCCTAGGGAAAGCATTTTCGGACCGTTGACACCGTCAACAGTAGCATGCTTTCCATAGGTGTACAAATCCTCAACGGCGTCGTACGCTTCCATGTCCATCAGTATTCGAGCTTCCAGGATATCCAAATCGATTTGCGCGTACTCTCGAACATCAGTATTGGGAACATACCCGGCGAAATGAGCGGTCGTCGGCTTGTCGACGCATACGTTATCTGTTTCGGAAATGTGTTGACCTACATCAGCACAAAGAAAGCCCAAGCATTCGTAAGCGGTTCGAAGTCGTTCGACAATGTCGTCCACCTCAATAACGTTATAAGTCCCATCAATTAGTTTTTGACGGAGGTATTCGAAGAGATCCGGGTCGCAAGCTGCAGTTAAGGGGGCAACGGCCTGTGCGTATAATTTGACCCGCGATCGGTCGTTGATGCGAAGATTATGAATCAAGCTCTGCATGAGAGGAATAATCATTTGAATAAGAATACGGTAAACGATTTCTCGAAGACGTGGATAAGTATCTGGGTTTGTGGAACAAGCATCTGCCAACGAGAGCTCGATTTTCGCTTGATTGAAGAGGCGCAGGATATTGAGATTGGTTCGCGACTGGCCATTGACATTAATCTGAAACTTGTCGCCCATGCGCTCAGCGAGAGCATAGAACAGGTGGCCTTTGTCGCCATCGCCAGCGATTTGACCATCGCCGATCCAGTATGCCACTGCTTCGTCGATAGAATGAACCCCGTCATTGTCAGCGACAACCTTGTTCTTGCACTTATCAAGAGTCTCAAAAAGCTGATGAGCCAAGTACATCCAGAGATTGATAACAAGCATGGCTTCTGCAGCCAAGGTTTTCGCCTGATCGTCTTTGTTACCAAATGCTTGGTTCACGATGGAGTCACCATAGAGACGGGCATCTGCCCCAAGATATTGACCATTTGCAGATTGCAGGCTGTGACGATAGATGTTGAAGAGCGGTTCTTGTCGCATTTCCAGCGAGGAGCGAGTGCTGAACTCTTGCAAACTTCGCTTTCCAACCTCGATTCCATTGTCATCGTACACATTAGAATTCTCACCATCACGATAGATGGCTTTCGCTAAATCTAAGGCACCTCTTTCCAAAGCATCTTGAATTCTAACCAGATCCTCCGCAATCTTGGCCCTGTCATCAACGTACGTTGTTGTGGTATAGATACCGTCTCCGAGATTTGTTGGAGTGTCCGCGACTGGCTCGACAACTGCTGCATTGCAAACGTCGCGCTTCCCGAAGGTTCCAATATCTTCGCAGGAAACATCCATGCCTGTCATTACGTACGTCATCGCTTCGTACAGCGAATCAACCCCATCGGGAACTGGTTGACTGGTCAGATTGAAGGCCGTATTGTCTGAAATAGTTCGAGAGCTGGTCTGGTTAACTGCATCCACAAGGGGAAGCACTGAACGTGCCAAAACGTATGCCGACGCTAGTTCATAGGCGTCGCTACCAGCTTCAAGGTCAGCCATCTCCGTGGCGTAGAACAGCATACCTTGCACAAGGGAAACTGGAAGATAACTCAAAATCTCATCCTCGATCACCAAGAGAGCACCTTCGCAGTCGTCAACCTGAAGAAGGCCTCTGCCATCAGTCAGAACAGCAAGAATATCTTGGTTGATCGATGCGTCGCCGTTGCTTTACAGGTACCAAATCCCTCACATGTTTCTTTCGCAAGTGAGTAAAGCATTGTACCGTCCCATGCGCCGTTGCCGCCACTTTCTGTACCTTCTAGCGACCCCACAAACAGAGCAACACCTTCTTCCCATCGCTGAACGGATGCAGTTCCATTGCGACAAAGATCCACTGCGCCATACAATTTTTCTAGAACCGCCATGTATGAAACAAGGCACTGCAACGCTCTTGTAACCGCTTCTGCAGCCTGATCTCTGCTGGCTCCCGCGAATTCGTCCGTTCTGTTGATGGCATTCACTACAGTAGCATCTGCATAGTCTTCGCTAAAATAGGCCGAGAACGTTTCATACTGCGGAACCAAACTTCTTCCCTCGCTTGTAGCCAGATTACCCAGAGACAGTGGCTGCTGGGCCCCCCTGCAATTAAAACCGTACACATAGTAGTCCAAGGCAGCCTCATAAGCCCGCGTTTCCATGAATATGCCAATCTGGAGGATATCAAGGTCAAGCCTGGACATCTCATAGACGTCAGTTGCTGGCAAAAACCCAGCTATTGTCGTGTTCGAAGGATTGATATCGATGCAACCTTTCTCCACCAGGTCGAGCAAACTCCCTGTTGGACTTGAGTTACCCATAAGATCTGCACAGGATACTCGAATGCATCTCTGGAAGATTTGAAGGCCAGCAAAGAAAAGTTCACCAATGCTTGCGCCAATGCTCTGTTCGTCCGAAAGCAACGTGTCCCTGAGATCGACAAAATCGGATGCACCACAGCCGATAGCTTGTGGTACGACTGCGAGTGCATACAGCTTCATATGGTTATTGTCATTCGTGTCGATGTAGTGGAACAAGTGCTGCAGAAGAGGAATGGTCATCAACTTCAAAATGTCGGCCAATACGATCTTCATACGGAGGAAGCTAGTGTCATCTTCTGTGCTTTGTTGCGCTAAACCCTGAAATGCGTTGAACTGGTCGATAATTTCTGTGTTGACGCGTGCTTCTCCAGACGAAAGTCCGAAAAATTGTTCGCCTTGTTGAGCAATTGTGTACATGAGATATCCGCCCTCAAATGTTGAAGCATCAACACCTTCACCTATCCACAACGCCACTGCGCGATCGACAGAGAGCACCGCTCGTTGCGAGTTTTGTTCAGAGCTGTAAACAACTGCATTATTCAATTCGTGGCACACTTCCATCCAAACACTCATAACGACTGCTGTTTCCGCTGCCAAGTCAACATTGCCTGTGATTGCAAGAGCTTTGAGGACCACTATGTCTGCGTACGCGGAGTCCAATGGGTCGTCATTCGATATGCTATCGAACACCGACTCATTCAGTAACGCCCATCGAAAGAGGTTGAACATGGGATCCTGGTCCATATCAACAGCTGCGGTGCGACTCAGCGCTGAAAGGCTTACAACCCTATCGCCGCTGACGGTTATGGCATTGCCACCTTCAATATATGTGCGATTTGCTTCTTGCTGTGAGCCTTGCTGCATATCTCGCACGTCGAGCGCCAGTCTCGCGACCCCAGTTACGTTGTTCTGAAAATTGTAGCGCCCAAGTCCAGGTGTGGTTGGAGCGGCCGGAGGTAAGCTCGGCGCGGGACTGATAGTTGGTACCGGACTTCCGCCAGCAGGACCAGAAGGTCCGCTTGGGGTTGTCGTCGTCACTGTAACAACATCCTCGCAAACGTCGATGTAGGACGTGTCATTGCCATATCGACCGATAGAGGAGCATTGCGACTTGACTAGGGGGGTTGTCATCGAAGAAATAGCATTGTGGATGGCTTCAAAGACAGCATTTGCGCCGTCAGGAACAAGATCGTCGACTATGCTGAATTGCATATTCTCACGTATCGTCAGAGCACTTCCTGGATCACTAGCAGCGACGAGAGGAAGAATGGAGAAAGCAAAGGCGTATCCGGCTCCCAGTGACCCGTCTCGAGAGTCAACCGGCAGCTTGGAGTTCACGACAGCATAATTCAAGGTGCCTTGAATGAGTGGAACAAGTAGCGCTGGAGTAATGTACGTAAGGAGAGTCAGCTCAGCTTCGTCGCACGCATTGTATGTGAGCTGAATGCTGGCCTGGTTGAAAGCCTCAATGATCTCGACATTCGCTATCGCATTCCCACCCTCGCATACCCCAAAATCGACACATCGATCTTTCGCAAATCTGAACAATAGTTGTCCACCATCCTTACCCCCGTCTTCGGTGCCTTCTATGGACCCGACATAAAACGCAACAGCCTGGTCTAGTAAGGATACGGTAGCATTCGTTGTAGCAGCACCGCCGTTTTCCCTGCACATGGCGATGGCTCCGAATGCCTTTTCAAGGACAGCCATGTACATGATTGCGCCTGTCAGTGTCGCTGCAACAAGTTCTGTTATCTGATCTGTGCTTGCTGTATCAAATTCATTGACTCGATCGAACATGTCCAGGATCTTCTCATTCCCATAATCGTCAGAAGCGTAGTATGTCACGAAGTCCTGGAACTGGGTTGTGACGTTCGTCCGGGAAGGGGACGTTGCAAGGTCCTGCAATGAGAGGAAACCATCAACCAGAAGGGAATTATAACCGTATCGATAATAGTCAAGCGCCGCCTCGTAAGCGCCCATCTGTGTCATGATGCGTATTTGCAAAATGTCTAGGTCAATTCGTGACGCCTAGGAAGTTACGGCGGGATGAAGAATGGTGTTAGAAGTCAGCAAGGCATACAGCAGACGGTGGACACAAGCAACCTCCTGCAACATACGTTTCGTGCATCGGAATTTAGTGGATATCCTGCAAGCTTGAGGCTAGCAACGTCGACGGAGTCGTCACAAGCTGGGACGGTTCCGGTTCTGTAGGCGCCGACCATTTGGCAATTGATTTCCAAACACGGATACACGCTTCGAATCAGTTCAATGGCGGAGTTTTCTTCCAAATTGCTGAAGTCCTTCGTGACAAAAAGGTCCAGCATATCTGAAAATGCAGCCGGCATGCAGGAGCGCACCCGAGCACTCATTGCAAGGGCATACAATTCAATGAAGTCCGATGTTTTAGATGTTGCTAGTTCCATCACATGATGAATCAGCATTTGCACCAGCGGAATAGTCATATATCCAATCATCCTTCGCATAATTATTCGGAGTTCTATGGATGCGGAAATAGGATCTAATTGGCACACTTTGGCATCAATCGAAAGTTTGATCTCGAGCAGGGATTCGATGAACTTCCCGTTGGCGAATGCTTCCCCATTCTGTTCCTGACCAAAACGGGCAGCCGCTTTCTCCGCAAGATTATAAAACATGTTCCCAGTATCATTATCACGAGCTTCTTGGCCAGACCCGATCCATAGAGCTGAAGCGATATCAAGTGCGTTCATCATATCAGACTCGGTGGTGGCGTCGTTTCTCTGACAGGCACGGACGATATCGTAGAGCTGATGGACAATGTACATCCACACATTGAAAGATATGATAGCATCCGGGATGGGCTCGAGCTTCGAGCTGTTAAACAGATCTCTGACCAACGTGTTGGCATACTCTTCAACCGGGAGGCCATCAAATATTCCGGGCGAATCCCCTTCTATATTCTCGCCAACTTCGTCGAAAGCGTGACGAAAGAAGGCATACATGGGGTCATCGCTCATGAGAGGAAAAGCATCAAGACTGAGACTCGCTAGAGTTTGATTTTGGACGTTGCCATTCTCGTCGGTGTACTGTGCATTTTTTCCCTGCAATGTCGTGAATTGTTGGAATGGTGGGTTGTGAGAGTACTGGTATCGGATAGAAAAGGTCGAAAACAAGAGAACTGTCATTTCTCCCTTACATAATTATATATCTGATCCATGCGAGCCGCATCATTCACAGCAGCTGCTTCGCGTATCTCTGCTATGTCCAGTGCAAGATTGGCCCTGTCAAATATGGTTGCACTGGTGCGTTAGAAACATCATCCTGATCCGACTAGTTTGACCACAGCCACGTAACGCATGAGTCAGATGTGCACCCACGTACCATTGAGAGACATCGTCGAAGGTTTCGAAACGCCCACCGAGTGTTGTCGGGTCCGCGAGGGCGGTTGGCACGATTCCTGCAAGTCCAACGATCACCCATCGAAGCAAGTGTGTCATCGTCATATTTCTCCGTCGCAAATCTTTCCCGATTGCCCCTCGTTCACAAAATCGCGTATGAGCTCTTAGATCAACCCTGAGGAAGGAAACGCTGATACCTGGTGCGTCGTTTACAGTCAAGGTAGGCAATGGGAAGCGAAGCCCTCCTAAGACAAAGATATTGTCGAGAGTGGTTACTAAAACTTGGAATGACTCTGCAGTCTTTCTCCCCGCCGCTTCCGCACCTGCGGATCGTGCAAAGGAGTCACTTCATCGGACTATGCATAAGCTTGTGGCAACTTGTACAGTAGATGGTATTCTCTCTATTCATGCACGTAAAAGTAAGTATGATATATAGACTCTAATCATATGTAGATTTGCGTTGGTAGCAGTACTGTACTACTGGAATACTCAGTACTGGAATAAATCTAAATCGCTACCGGTAGTGTAGACCCTAGTACTGGAGTCACTTGCATGATTCGGACGATGCAGCCTGATGATGAGCAGCTCTTCAAAAAATGATGCCGAAGCATCCACATCGGGATACGGGATCCAAATATTCCAGAATATATGCGTGATGGTTGTTAAACGAGATGCGAGATGTGACCATTTTTGGCGAGATCACCATCACAGCGCCGTCCTTCTGTATTCGATATCACCTGGATTACAAAACACACATTAGCAGACATTAAAACTAGTGTTGCAAAGCAATACCAAATACCAAGGCAATGGATATCTATTGTAAAGCACGCTGCAGCGGTGTCCATGATTTGAGACACTCGACCCGCGTGGTTACGAGCTATCCTTGACTGTTCAAAAGCTCTGTACTGCAAGTCACCCGCTAGTAGTACACTGCACGCCATCGCAGCGTATTCACACGAGGTCACGGGGATGTTGGTCGTCTTTGTCAGAAAGGTAGTAGGCTGCCAATCATAAAAACAAAATCATTGCGTGTTTAACCTGCTGCCTCAAATCTGGTGAGGGGACATTATCATGAGATACAAACTAGTTATAGTGGCATACGCCAATCAGTGTCACAGTAACTCCAATATCACCAATGGGCGAAGTAGAAGACGAGACGCATTGAATACAATCCGAAAACAACGTAGTGTTTGCTTACAACCAAATGCAAGCAATGCTTCTCGATACTGTCATCGAGTTTATCGCTTTCTGTGCAATTGGTTCGATTGAAATCTTCTGCAGATGCGTGGGTAATAGGTCATGACGGTCGCCGTCCTGTACTTCTAAAACCGGCGGTTGGCATCATGTCAAGCAGCAACACCTCGAGGTAGCCAACCAGGTCATGCAATTGCAGTTATAACATTGGAGAAGGGTATAATCGGTTTGTTAAGCATGCACCAGGCAGCTAGAAGGGTAATTTCCTTGCCATGAACCGTTCACTGGTTGTTTTCTATTTGGTTCTAGTCGGAGAACAGCGCCTGAACTGAGCTACTCTATGTCACGGAGGTATACTTGATACATATTCACTTAGGCAGCTGAAATCCCTTAACTGTCGTCGGAAGACTCATCCAAACTCCAGAGGATTCGTCCCATTCATCAAGAACTACACTGCCGCCGTCTACTCCCACTCGGGTCTCGATCAAAGCTGATTTACTTCGTGCCGATGGCTGATCTTTGATGAAAAATCCGCGACGCACCATGAACTTGGTTGCACACCTGCTATTCTGATAGAACTGATCTGCTGTGGATCTCGGCACCCAGAATGAAATATGCACTTGATAGGACGGCGCGCCCAAGGAAGGTACTGCCATCCAGTCTGCAACCTTCTGGTCAGCATTTGTTGAATTCATAATGGCGGAAATGAGTCTTCGAGAAAGTGCATGCTCTTGTTCCTGTTCGGGAGTCAGCGATTCCGCCGACGCCACGGTTACGTCTTCAACGTTGTCTTGACCAAGGCCATTAAAATACATCACATATTGTTCGCGCGGCCGTGACCACCATTGACCAAAACTCACAAGAACAGCGCCAACCTGGTCCGCGAAATCGCTCTCCATGACCTCTTCCCACTGCAACAGTAACTGCCGCAAGACACCGCCGCACTTAATCAACGCGCGCTCCTCTCGAGGCACACTAATCGGAGCCGACAAAGAATCTTGTTGGTAAGCGCGTAAGATATCAACAACTGGTGTCGGGACAACTCCTCGCGTGTACAACACATGATCGACCAAGGCACTAATGCATGTGCGAACAAGCCAAGAGAATGAGTGCTGTTTGCGAAAGTGGTTTGGAATGGTGAAATCCAGAGTCAAATGAGGCGGATCCACCGTTGGAGCCTTGCGAACCGAAGCCAAGCGCACTACGCGGCATCTCAAGAGATCGCGATCGTCGTTTTCCTTGCGAATTGACATGGCCATTTTGATCTTCGATCGATGATGGATGAGAATATGTTATCACGGAATAAAAAGGTAGTAATATGCTAAATGTCTGTCGTTATTATTCGTCATGTCTGGAACTTGTTATGTTTTCTACCATATATTACTGGTACAAGTAGTAGAGAATTCGACGTCAGAGGTCTTACGACGAACAGAGTATGTGTAAGTCGTAAACGGATCCCGAATCAGAAGTAATGCGTCATATGTACAAGTACGCCCCAGTATGTTGCACATACCGGAACTATGACATATAAATAATCCGACATGTATGCATACTCGTACTGTCCCTTGGAGTGCAGACTCGTAAACCTCAGGCCTCAGGGGCTACGGAGACTCCTGTACCTCCGCCTTTCAGTAATGCTAATGTCGAGTCTACTGAAGATTATTTATGGACTTAAACATTTATACCCACCTTGTGCGCGGCTGAAAGCCATGCAACATGCTGGAATAGCGGGATATTTCGAGTGACGTGGTCAAGAACGAAAATGGCGTTCTCGTCAAGGGCATAGAGTCCCAGAAACCCCAGATTTCCTACCGGTAGATGCCTGCGAGCTTGTTCAAATGTGGTGGTGTTCACTGTAGCTTCTACGTCGGTCACTTTGGTTGGCAGCCAAGGTCCGGCGATTTGCCGGACCGCCAATGAGCAACTGTCCGCAGCAATATGCATACGTGCAGACCAGACTGCAGAAGGCAGTCGCGAGTCGCGAGTGGTGAAGTCGTGAATGAGAAAGAAGGAGAACAACAATACCGCTAGCAGGGATGCCACCTTCCGAGTGATCCACATTTTGCTTTCATGATTGTTGAAATCAAAGCCCATTTCAATCACCAAATTGGGTGTTTCCTATGTTGTCACATCAATATGGTTGAAACATCCCTGGCTGGTTGGCTGAGTTGTTGGCATCAAGTATTGGGAAAGCAATGTGTTCCTATGTTTTTCACACTTTTAGTAGGCTTTGCTGATGCACGTGCCATTTATGCTCCATTCAGCTTTGCATATGTTTATTTAAGGTGATGCTTCAGTAGTGCAAGTACTACTGGTCGTGTACAGTACCAATATCACAGATGGATTTGAGTGAGAATGGTGGGGCTCTGCAGATTCCATGGATGAGTTTTGTTGGTTGAATTTGTATTTGCATTTATGAAGATTTTGTTGCATCCCAGCCATTTATCTGATACAAGCAAGGAGATATATGCTGGTTATTGCTCATGGCTGGTGACATAGTATGGGTACTTGCTTCTTTATCCTGCTAATTTTCTGTTTCAAGTTTCTTGATTTTCTTGGGGATGTTCCAAGGAGACATTGATGCTGCCACCCAATTATTGCTGTTCGTCAATATTGGCCAGCAGTTGCAATGCTGTGCAGTTAATATGTCAACAGAATTGTTTGTTTTTGTGGAACAGAATTGTCATGTCTGTGCTTTAAAGTACTGTTCAATACATGATGCAAAGCTGAACAATTGGAATGGTCAGCTTTCAGGAACTGATCTTGTTCTTATCCTTGGTTTGCCACGTTGGACATAGTTTGAGATTTAACACAACATGAACACTGAAAGGGGGCAGTCAACATCTCATCACTGTTTTGTCTTAATGCTGGATATAGTTAGTGATGTGACCCAGCATGGACCTTGAGAGTGGGGGGCAGTCAACATCCCATCAGCCAATCACACATGGTCACATGGACCACCAGGGACATCTGGAATTCCTTCTTCAACCCCCACTTTGCCGAGATTTTAGCACTCTACTACTAGGACATCGTAGCCCGTCGCCTGAAGCGAGCTTGTTATACTGCAACTGTCCTTATTCCGATTATAAATGCAATACCAGTACCGGTAGTACGGTGTATGGCATCGTAATGTCGTAATGTCGTACTTGTACTGGAGTACTTGTTAACATGCATACACACGAATGCGCAGGGAGGCCGTGTATGCGTGTATGTCCCCTAATCGAGCCGATCGAGCTTTTCTAAAAAAATCGACTTTTATAAATTATATTGCAAATAAAGTTACGCATCAACTTTACCTACGAATCTCAGACTGCACTCTGAGGATAGAGATACCCTTCAATGTACCAGTACTAAGTAGAACTCAGTACTCCCGTACACTAGTGCAGGTCATGGCCGGCTCGATTAGGGGACATACACGGGCTCCCCATTCTTTTCATACGTCGTACTTCGTAGAGTACTGTAATTCTGTTGGAGTAGTAATACAGTAATTATGTAGGGGTAGTAAGGCAGTGCAGTGAGAAGTAATGGACGGACACCTATGGCCGCAAATGGCACGCACGGCCCCCGCCCAAGTTCGGTGCGAGCGGCACACAGGTTGCTTACGCCACAGACACTCAAGTTGAGGTCAAATCTTTTCAATCAAATAGAACGGAATGATAGAGTGTCGGTCCTAGTTGATACCAAATCTATTTTAATCGCATTAGATTTACTGTGTAAAATCACAGTGATAGAGACCAATTACGCCTTCCGACTCAATGTGAGAAACATCCGATCATGTGTGATTCCCCTTCTCCGCTGATGACACCTCAGTGTAGCAACCCGTAGAAGATACTGCATTGAAGAAACGATGATGTACGTGGGAAACGCCCCACACACTTTTACCGCGCGTTTAAGATATCCGTCAAGATGAAGTTCGCCGTCGTTGCCACCCTTATTGCATCCGCCTCTGCCTTCTCTTTCGTTCCGAAGGAGGCCGCCAAGGTGTGTCTTCAATGTGCTGATGTTGTTCGCATAGATTAGTAACCTCAGATGAAGGAGTTCTTGGTTGTGCTGTTAAAACGAGCCATGTGAGGGTTGAGAGCCACCAGTTCGTCTGTCCGGTGTTGAATCTTTGACACCTCCCTTTTTGTCTGACCAAGATATCATTCCCTCCATCCTTTACAGGCTGCCACTGTTGGTGCCATCGCCTTCGGACTTGCTTCCCCAGCTTTTGCCGCTGATGTCGGTGCCGGAGAACAGATCTTCAACTCCAATTGCGCTGCGTGCCACGCTGGAGGACAAAACGTGATCATGCCAGAGAAGACTCTTGAGAAGGAGGCCCTTGATCAATACCTTGCTGGTGGCCGCTCCGAGAAATCGATCATCACCCAAGTCACCAACGGAAAGAACGCCATGCCTGCTTTCGGCGGACGTCTTTCGGATGACGACATTGCCAACGTTGCCGCATACGTTATCGCAACTGCTGATGCTGGCTGGGAGTAAATTTGTTGTCCTGGACGTCAATTTTAACTCAGAGCTTGTCGATTCAAACCAATTATAGATTCCAGTTGATAAAATGCCTGCACTGGGCAGGTTGCAACACCAAACATATGCTTGTCAGTTTTTTATGTTGTACATCAGGTCGATCATTACGTCTCTGATTTTAGGATTGACTACTTGGTTAGAACGAAAACAGGGAAGATTCGGCATTATGTTCGCGACTTCGCGAGGCTCGGAACAATTGTGCTATCAGTCGCCTCTGTCATGTCTTTTTCCCTGAGTACTGTAGTCCAAGATACAGGTGCAGCACTTCACAGGGCAGGAGTTCCCCATGAACGCTAGCGCGTTCAGCGGCAGAAACGCAGCAGTGAGCCTTTCAGTTACGCAGCAGGTTGTCCTTTCAAGCGCAAAGATATGGCGAAATCACGTACAACATCTAGATGCAGCCATTTCGACCGAAACGATCTCGTTTCGAATACGTCGCATCCACCGCCCATGGATGATCCGTTAGTCTATATCTGGTAGGATTGAGTTGGAACGGCAGTGGCACCTCCATCATAGTGTTGTCGATATTGCCGCCTGATCCTGCAGGGACGAGCTTCTCTTTGCTGAATAATCGCGGTGCCACAAAGACACCAAGTTCCCAGTGCCGCGTAAATATGCGGCGTCCTTCATTGGTGTTGATTATTTCTCCCCAAGCGGCCTTGGAAAGGTTGTGAGAGGTCAAGCAGAACCATTCCATACCAAAACCATCTTGACTGATCTGGTAAAAAGTCTTGATGTGTGGGACATTGTTTGGCTTGTGGAGTGGATTCGATGAGTCCAATGACGAGCTCCATTTGTGATACAACGGTTGCAAGAAAGGTTTGCTAGTATTGTTGCGGCGTCCAGGGACGGACCCTCCACCATTGTACCCTTCGACTGATTCTCGAATCTCCTCTGCAGTTGGATACACGAGCTTGAGACGTCGCTGCAAGTCTTCTGCAGACTTGCAATCTGATTGTGACGCATCCCACGATGTAACTAACTCTTGAAGCCACTTGGCGGTAAGTGAGCCAATGGATGAAAATTGGCAAATAATGGGCGTGGAAGTTGAACGTTTGGGGATGTACTTTCGAATGGCATCAGCGAGCTTTAGGTACCCCTTCGGTTCGTCCAACCGGCTACGTCCCGGCGTGGACGGTATCAAGACAACCTTGGCAGAAGTGAAATCGTAACGAAGTATTTCGTCACATAACGACCTCGCTGATTCGCTTCCACATCCACCACTCCAATTTCGTTTCTCAATATAGTTGTAAGTTCGAAGGTAGGTTATCAAGTCTTTTTCAAAGTCACACCCCGATTCTCCCGACGTGGTCTTGAGCGGGAAGTCTTGTACGTAGGCACCTTGCGTCTTGAGCGAGACATCGCCCTCTAACAGATTGGACGTATGAATAATCACCCTCAACGTTCCGTCTGCAAACCCGATAAGAAACATTTTCGTGTGGTGAACTCCCCAGGGGACTTTGAAACTCATGGGTTGGTTGTGGGATTTGGGGATCCGATGGAATCAGCTGCTGGAAATGAATACCTGGATTCATTTGTTTCCATAGATGAGGTTCTCCATGTCCGTAGAAGACTGCCATGTTGGGAATCGATATCAGTTCAGGAATTGTATCAATAAGGTGTTCAAAGTCAACCAGATAGTTGAACATAACCATCCATTGAATTGGAGATTGGTTGCGCTCGGAACCCTCCAACCCTATAAGCTCTCGAAGACTTCGACAGTGTATTCTGACGTGTGGAGAAATAGGTTGAGAGGGTTCAGGAAGCTCCGAGGTGAAAATCTTGATCGGCGTGGCCGACGTAGTTGCGTCTAATGTTTCGTCATGGTTGTCGTGCCGATCGGCCTCCGTTTTTGGCTTTTTCGGCAGGAAGGCATCGGACTTGTCATCCAAGCTCGCAGTCTGACTTCTTTGCGTACATTGCTCCCATCGTCTCTTTGATTCGGCTCGAATTCTGTGTATCTGTGAGGTTGGAGATGAGCTGGACCATGTCGCATTTGCGGATTGTTGTTGTGGCACCTCGGTGACGGGTGGCAACTTTCGATCGCTTTCAAGTGCCAACTCGCAGTCACCATCATCAATGATCACTGGATCCTTCAGAGACCCAGTGGGCTGCGTCTCGTTCGACTTGCTCATGGGTAAGTCGCAAGTCGGAAGTAAAAATGACGACAAACTTCTGTCACACTTTTGGAATTGAGTACTGCACTACTGGAACTCGTACAAAGGGTTATTGACTGATACTTTCAACTTTCGACTTTCAACTCGCTACAGTAGAGCGATACCAACTGCAACGACAATTTCCAATTTTGACCGTGTCGAGCAATGGAGCAGTACGGACAAACCGCTATGATGTAAGCATATCGTATTGTACAATTAAGGCACAGGAGACTAGATTAGCCCAGTCTCTCCACCTCGAGAAGCGTCTGCCTTCGTTTTGAAAGTTTAATTCGGTAGACTCGCACCTCGCCATTGCCGAACAAAGGAGAATCCATAATCCCGAATTGCGCTCGCTCCAATTCTCGAAGATATCCCTTATGCGATACCACTGCAATGGACGTCTCTTCAAACTCGAGCAGCATCTTGAACAAAAACTTGGTTCTTTCCCTCAGGGCCTTGATGTCTTCGCTCGCCGGAAGCGTAGGCACCATTATTTTGCCCAAATCTTGATGAGGGGTATCGGCAGCCTCCTCATCAGAATCATCAACTGCCTCTGGCGGCATGTTTTTTAGGATCACACTTCCCATCTGCAGTCTACTCATGCTGAACCTCGTAAACGATTTTCTATTGCGAAGCTCATCGGAGTGATGCCTGGAATCACAGGGTAAGCCTGTAATACGTTCCCTCAATTCTTCCCTCACATGAATGTTCTCAACGTCTGGAAATATCAAATCCGCTGTCTGAAGTGCCCGCTGCAATGGCGACACCAAGACTCGCGTTGGAGTGGAAATTTGCTGTAGGTCTACATCTGTTTGGCCTGAAATGGTACTCTGCTGCTGCTGCCGTAGTAACAGCACGAGTCCTTGGAGTTTCTCACGACAATTCCTGGCTTCTGCCACACCCCGATGGCTGAGTGGTGCATCAAATAGACTGGGATCGTCCAAAACTCGTGCACGTGCCTCTTCCATTCGTCTCGTCACTTCGTCGGGAGCCAATCCCTCTTGGAGGGCCTGCTCCCTGGCATGCTGGGCCGCATGTTTTTCTTGAATGTTGTGCTCGGCTTCTCCGTGTCGAATTAAAAAGAGCACGATAGTCCTTGAATCGTCAGGCAGTTTCAAGGTATTCATGACTTTTGGAAGGACTGTCATAATTGCTTTACTCAGTTATGATACATTGTAGTCCGAGTGCATTGTCAGTCAAGAAGGTGTCAGACGGTGTCAGACCGATTTCTGTACTTTGGTGGATGAAAAACGCCAAACGTGTGTATAATGCGCATACAAACGTGGCCCGAGGGTGCAACTGCATTCACATTTTTAGTGCGGAACTTATGCTTGTACCAAAAGTACATGTAGCTATACGTAGTCTACTGTTGTCTCAGAGAGGAGAGTGAGGATGTGAGGATTGTCTATGAAATTGTGTGGAACGTCCGGCAACCGGCAACGCTCCACTCTGATTGGAATTCTATAGTACTTAACGCATACTTGTGTAGAAGTATGAATATCCTACTATATTATAAATTAATTGTGTGCGTGCGTGCGTGTGTGCGTGCGTCTGTTACGGAGTATGACCACTCTGGGGTACTGGATCAAATGAATACTGTCTGAATTTTTTATGGGTTGCTAGGGGTGATGAACTGCAATACTGGGGCATGATAAGTACAGTACCTGGTACTGTACTTCATGAAGTTTCCTACGTTGGTACCATGGTACTGCATACTGTAGGGGAAAAAAGTAGTGGTACGGAGTACGACCAGGTTGGGAGTACTATACGTCCAGTTTCCTGTAGTAGACACTCCGATCAAATGTGAGGCACCCACTAGTTTTATATAAATAGAAGCTACTAAGACTACTAATACAAGTACTCCAGAATACTGGAGCTACGAGAGGAAACCCTCCACGGCAAATCTGTCGCGCGAGTTTGGTTCAAAGGCTCCCCTCACGACCTTCGTCCAAAGAACAACAACATGCACATCGAATGTAACGGTGTCAGAACATAACCTTATCTCGGCATCCTAGCCAACAGCGTTATTCGAAATTCTAATGGATAACACCGTCGTCTATAATCTTAAAACGTATTTGCCTGCACCAAGTTCGTACTGTCAGTGGTCACTGCACATGACTCGGCTCAGACCGATGCGTCTCTTTATGCCTTCTTTGTTTGCACGTCCTTTGTCTTCGGAACATCATTGATACTCTTGAAGTACTGAATTCCTTCTCTCGAATCGACGTAGTGGCAAGTATGTGCCACGCGCCACATGGCCAAAGGCCAAGGTGTTGGATCGTAATTGTACAATCCCTTGGGTTCTAAGAACGCTTTGACGGCAATCGTCGCCTTGAGAGCATTGTAGCACGGCATTTCGTGAAACAAATGGTGCACAACATGAGTGCTTCCAATGCGATGATGGAAGAAATCAAAAATCCCATAGTCGCGATCAATGGTCGAAAGAGCCCCACGGACCCAGGTCCATTCCCCTTCGCCATAGTGAGGGACAGATGGGTCAGTGTGCTGCAACCACGTGTACAGAACCAACCAGGCATTTACCCAAACGTAGGGGCCCCAGTACCAGCAGATGACTGGGATGGCGCCAAAGTGGTTCATGGCGTATCCAAGGCCAGCGAGACCAGCCAATGTAGTTACTGTAGAGAGGGCGATCTTCGCCTTGATCTTCGTTGGAAACATGGGAGAATTGGGGCGGAAGTGGTCGGCAATGCGTCCGTCAAGAGGCTTGCCGTCCTTGTCGAGTCTTCCAGTTGATGCGAGGCCGAACAAGTATAGAGGCCATCCGAGAAAGAGATGTGACCAGATTTGGAAGACTGCAAAGGCATCTTCTCCCATTACCTCATGCCAAGCAGCATAGAAAGTATTGCGCTCCAAGTTTTCACCCAACCCATTATCTTCTTTGTCAGAAGGAACATGGGACTCTCCGTCGACGATATGGTTTGTTCGACGGTGGTGTTTGGCGTGCGTGTATTGCCAACCAAAGTATGGGACCAAGAGTGCTTGATGCAGGATGAAACCAATGATATCGTTAAATGTTTGCGAAGGGGAGAAGGCGCCATGTCCACACTCATGTGCTAGAACCCAAGGGCCTGTCAAGATGGTGCCCATCCAGAAGGCATAGAATGACCAACCAGCGAGCCATAGCAGAAGGTCAAGAGGTGCGGAAACTGAGGGTACATCAGTCGACAGCACCTTGGAAGTTGCGTAAACAAAGGCAGATGCCATGGTCAAATCTCGAACAACGAGAACCATGGATTTAAGGCCTGATCGTTCGAAGCACTCGGCAGGTATGGAAGCCTTGATTTCTCCCTTGGTTGGAAGGGTTGGAGCATTCTTGTCCAGAGGATTGTATGGACTCTTCCACACGCCTGCCTTGCTCTCCACAACTTCGCTACGTCCACCTTTTCCCATGCTGCCTAGGTTGTATAAATTGTAAGTAGAACTGTTGTTGTTGTTATTGTCCTTCTGGTTTTGGTTCGGATTCTGGCTCTCAATACACTGTGAGCTCTTTCCAAATCTTAACAAATAAACCTTGCATACCTATTCCTTCACCGAACGCGAAGAAACCAAACGATTGGCATTTGGATACCGAGTTTTCAGTACTTGTACCACGTACAAGCGCCACGTAGCCATCGATATACACATACGTTGTTCGAGGTTGCTCAAAAAATGTGACGGGTGACGGGACACGCATGATAGTAGTACATCATCACTTCCATCTTCCATAACATCCTCGTCCCACCTCATCATCAATTCTTCATGGAAACGATGACATCATCAAGTTCGTACGGTTACTGGTATGATACACTTCCGGTTTTTTTTGCAACCGTAGACCGTACTAGCTCCTATCGTGGATAGTATGTTCATGCGAGTAATGTGGTCTTTTCTCAAGTTCATCTCATATATACGACTGGTACGACAGTATTTTATCCAGCTTTGCTATCGCTAGCTATCCTACTCTATTATAAATTAATTGTGTGCGTGCGTGCGTGTGTGCGTGCGTCTGTTACGGAGTATGACCACTCTGGGGTACTGGATCAAATGAATACTGTCTGAATTTTTTCACTACGGAGCTTCGCCAGGGTTGAGTAATTACGGAGTATGACCACTCTGGGGTACTGGATCAAATGAATACTGTCTGAATTTTTTCACTACGGAGCTTCGCCAGGGTTGAGTACTGAAAGTAAACAGTAACCAAGAAGCTTCGCCAGTATTGGTGCTTGGCCTCCCCATGAACGCAAATTACTTGATTCCAAAAGTCATCCCCTACTCAAATAACGTTTTATTAACGGTGGGTTTTTTCGTTTTTTAAAAAATAACGCTTTATTAACGGCGGGTTGCGTCGTGAAGTTGTATTACTGGTGGTCATTGCACAGTACTGTACGCTGGCTGTACTGTAGTCCCTGTTACGACTCTACATTGTACTCGCACTACACACAACCGGGCACAACCCATAACCCATACCGTACATGTATTCCAAAAGTCCGACCAATTGGGAGGCACCCACTAGTATACATAAAGATCTTTGCAAACTGCAAACCAAGCGCCTGTACATAGTTCGTAGTTCGTACGTCTAATAACTGCATGTACGCACTTGATACTGTAAGGTAACTGAAGAAGGACCGATCAAATCCTTGTTTAACATATCACCATCAAACAATGTGGAAACGACGAGAAAGTGGCTGCTATGGATGATGAGAACGGAGGGCGTGAAATCCCTTCAGTCTTGAATGAAGACATATCGAATTTTCGAGCACAAGGATTTGAAGTCAACAATGATAATGAGCCTGCTCCCGAAAATATTCCGATTGGAACCGACACTGGCACAGACAATATGTACCGACCATGGGGAAGTGAGCCCTTAGATGCTAGAAGGAGCGACGATTGATGTCGTACCCTGCTGTGATTTTTTTATCGTTAAAAATAGCATTCCGAAAAATAAACGGCTTTGCCATGGCGTCGGAGCAAAGGTCTCCGTCTACAAGAAGTTTCTTCACCCAAGGAAGGCTGTTTCCACAAGATATCCTAATTACACAAAGAATGAGGTGCTTAACAACCTTCTTGTCATTGCACAGGAGGAGAAACTTGTTTCCAAGCGTCAGCAGGTCTGTTTGACGATGCAAGGACAGGATGATTTTGACGATGGTCAAACTCTCCATGCTGTTGCTTGATACTGTAAGGTAACTGAAGCAGGACCGATCAAATCCTTGTTTAACATATCACCATCAAACAATGTGGAAACGACGAGAACGTGGCTGCTATGGTGGATGATGAGAACGGAGGGCGTGAAATCCCTTCAGTCTTGAATGAAGACATATCGAGTTTTCGAGCACAAGGATTTGAAGTCAACGATGATAATGAGCCTGCTCCCGAAAATATTCCGACTGGAACCGACTCTGGCACAGACAATATGTACCGACCATGGGGAAGTGAGCCCTTAGATGCTAGAAGGACGATTGCTGGTGTCGTCAGCAATGTCAAGCCTTTTTAGTAAATGCCGACCCATCTCAGCATACCGTGTTGGGGTTCTTTCTTCACTTTTTACCGATGGAGTTCTTCAAAACGACCATTATGGATGCAACTAACCAAACACTTTCGAATCCTCTCACATGGGATGAGTTCTTGAGGTTCAGCATGGCATGTCTTTTCCTCTTTGGAACAATCCAGGGAGTCCCAAGACAAATGTTCTGGGCAAACGACTCACCTGACATATATTATGGTGCCCCATTTTGTCTCCATTCTCACATGTCCAGGAACCGTTTTGAGGCAATCCTGAAGAAGTTTAAGCTCACAACAATGCCCGCCCCAACATTCAAGCATCCATTTCATCCTGTGAATGATTTGATTGGTGCTTTTAACAAGCATACGGCAGCTTGCTTCAGTCCGGGCTGGGTGGCTTGTCTGGACAAATCGATGTCGGTCTGGACGAACCAGTGGACCTGCCCTGGCTGGATGTTTGTTCCAAGGAAACCCCATCCGATGGGGAATGAATACCATTCTATTTGTTGTGGTCTGAGCGGAATAATGTTTGCGATTGAGCTTGTCCAAGGGAAGGATGAACCGTCACAAATCCCGAACGAAAAATATTCGGAACACGGTAAGACTGCAGGTTTGCTAATGAGGTTGACAGAATCCATACACCACTCTGGAAGAGTGGTGATCATGGACAGCGGTTTCTGTGCGCTTCAATCTTTGATTCAACTGGCTTCTGTTGGCGTCTACGGGTCGGCCGTGATTAAAGAGCGTCGGTACTTCCCAGAGTACATCAACGGTGATGCAATTGACCCGCATTTTGAAAGCAAAGGCATCGGTGAAACAGATATCCTCCCAGGCACTTTGGACGGCATTAATTTTAAAATCTTTTGCATGAAAGAGGAAGATTACGTAATGAAGTTGATGGCAACGTATGGAGCACTGAGACCAATGGAGGGAGGAGAGACGAACCAAAGCTTGACTAGTCGAAACGGGACTCGCGAAAACGTGAGTTTTTGTTACACCGAGCATTTCCTGAACCATTTCAAGTTCAGGCATCAGGTTGATGACCACAACAATGCCCGCCATGCTCCAATGTTGTAGGAGGAAAGTATCAGGACCAAGGATTGGAAGATCAGGGTCTTCATGTTTGTAGCTACTTGCCAAGGTCAAGGTCAATGCACGTCTAGCCCACTCGTTTTGCACGCAATCTGACACTCTCAGCCAACTGGAATTCAGGAGACTACTGGCAAAAGAGTTGATGGAGTTCTCATTGACAGTTATTTCACCAATCAAAAGGAGGTCAAGGCAGAGTATGGTGCCAGTGTCAACCAAATGTGGTGTGGAAACGGTGCCCTTGTACGGTGGAAATTGGACGGGAACGGAATGGCACTTTGCACACTTCATGTCAACAAGCAAAATACCCGCAGCACGTTTGCGAGACAGTTGGCTGGAAAAAGCGCGTCAGAACCTAGTATTGTAGGTGCTGCATGAAAGGCTTCTGGTTATGTCCCGATTGCATCTGCATACACATTGCACGAGTCGCTGAAACCTCGTGCTGAGCAAGCGACGTAATTACAAAATTCAAAAAAATCATTTTCTTCTCGGCCCTTCTACATTTAATATCTTTCTATCTATTAGAGCCTCAACATTGCTTCCAGTTGCATAACTGTAGAGTTGTGAATGATCTATCCAATTGTCCTTGCGATTCCAGCAAACATTTTTTGATGAAGATCGAGTTGGTTATGTGACCAACATAGCTAATTACGCACATACCCCGGTTTTGAACCCGTTGTACGAGAGAACTGCGTACTTTTGCAACAACCCAATACGTTGTTTTTGCTATTTGAGAATTAGTGTACTCTATCAAGTACATTGAGCCCAGTAGCTAGTACGTAGCTAGCTAGTAGTAGTCGCAAATAAAATGACGCAAATAAAGTGTCACAATATACCCAATGGAGGTTGTCCACAATTACATCTTTTCATGATAAATGAATGTAATTGTATTACTCGTCCTTTGAGTAGGTCTAGTACTAGTAGCTGATGTTGGTGATGTAGCAATCAGAGGCAGAGACAAACGTCATTTGGGTTGGGCAAAGGTGGACAAGAAAGAAGGTGTGACTTGAGACAATTGCCTTGGTCTGCAGGTCTCAAATCCTGAGAGGCGACTGGAGTTTCAGAATAGAGGAGACAATTGTCTTCAAATTGCAATTGCCATCATGCTGACAAGCTGCTGAACCAACAAAAAAGCGAAGCCTCATTCCTTTGGCAGCAGCTACTCTGGAAGTAAAGAGAACAGCACCTCCTGTAGAACAAATCAAGAACTTGAATATAATTGAGAAGAATGCATTTCAATTTTGGTAATGTCGTCAAGCCACTTGCTATGCTGGAGCATATCCGCTGCGCCTATGGCACCATCATCTAAGGCGCACAATATCGCCTTCGCCCCAGTCAGATTCTGATTTTAATATATGTATGAATTTTTTATTCCACAAACCTGAAGAAAAAGGGTATAGCAACTGTGGTTTGGATCATCTATTCTGAGCTTATGCACACAAAAAGCTCAAATTACTGAATAACTTTTAAAGCTTTTGTGCCGCACAGGTTGTTGTTGGTAACAAAAATTTTCAATTTCAAAGTCAGAAAATAAGCCCATTCAAGTTTTCGGGTGAAATACTAGTAACCTTAAAGATGGACATTTGAGTACCCGAGCTTCACGAATCATCTCTTCGTCTTATGATTACGAGTGAAGTGCAACATCAAGGCGAGTCATGAATAAGCAATGCAAAGAACGTATGGCAAATCAAAAGTACTTAGGGTTTTGGTGAAACGGGGAAATAACCGCCACGCGCCAGCATGGTCAGCACGTAGGATTGATATGATTTTCAACACCAGAATGACTGATTGTAACGGTGAAACGTGTTCTCGAAGAAAATTCTGGGAGGTTTTTTATGGGACAGAGAGAGTGAATAAGATAAGGTCTCTGTACAAAAAGGTTAGTCTTTGCACTCTTTTTGGCTCACCTTCACAAATCACACAGTTACTAGTTGTAAATGTTTCCAGTGTGCATCATAAACATCCAAATGTAACATAATTGGTTCTTTATAAACTAGTAACCAATACAATGCAGAAAGGTCATGTCTAAGTGATTCAGCAACATATTTCTGAGTGTCAATAAACAAGTGACTCTCATGATTAATAGAACGTGTGGACCAAAAAAACAAAATCACATATTATATTAATTGAGTTTTAAAAACCGATATCTTCATCTACATTGCGTTTCATTTATTTGGCGGCTTTCATTGTCGTTGTTGCTGTCACTTTGATCAGAATGAATAGCCAATTCAGACTAAAGTATGCCTATTTGCATTGAACCATTCAGACAGGAGTTGTGACACGCACGTTGATGGAAGGGGAATCTTTTATTCTTGTTCTTTAAAAACAAGAACTTCTAAATAGTAATCTGCTCCAACATCTCTCTCTGTCCTAAGGCCGGAAAGCACCATATTTTAAAACGTGACAGTTGCTTGAACAACTTTCCCCGTCCAGAGACGGATTTCCCGCCAATATGACGCCCTTGATTCTTCCCCATGTTCTCTCCTAAACATGAAAGTGCCTTGGCTGGCTTGTTTTTAGGCGGGAACACAATGCTAGTTCTTCATTAACTTTTGGCACACATGTACAACAATTGTGGATAGAAACATACAGCAATTACAAAAAGAATCTGTCGCTGCATCAAACTCTTCATCTCACTTGTTATCGTTGCCCTCATCCTCTGATGATTCTGACCTATCAGCTGAGGATGAGGATTTGGACCAGGACAAGGATGTGGACAAGGACTTGGTGTTGGACAAAGGAATCTACCATAAAGGAAATTTGCCTGCAGTATTTGGCTGTACCAGTGTCTCGTGATAAAAATCATGTGCAATAACGTGAGGATACCTTTCCTTTGCCATCACTTGACACTGTTCTTGCCAACTACATTTGGGCACCAGAAGATGAAGAAGTTCTCCAAACAATGACTGAATTACATTCGCTTGTCTGAAAGCATGCCGTAAGGTTTGGAGTTCCTCATTATCGGGAAATGGTGATGATTAAGATCCTGCATCAGCACCTTTTTTCACGGCATTTGCTCCTATCGTCATGCCTGGAATGCATGGCACCAACAAGCAAATCGTGCTAACAAGTTCAAAAAGTACGATAAAACAGAAAGAGAATTAGTTTTGACTTTAAGGCCTATAAGCCTTCTTGCCTTGAGAGCCAATGGTTCACAAGTGGATCACTCTTTATAAGGAAAAAATTGATGCAAAAGCATGGCTCAAGCAGTGGGCACCCACTGCTCATACTTTCGAGGAACAGAACCAGCATTGCCTTCTGAGAGGAGATCTTCCCGCACACAACAATAATGCTGAGGACAGAAACAATGGTGACACAATTTTCCTGGACCACAGGAAGCCTCTCACAGCTGAGTTTGTCCATCACCTTGCTGTCATGATGGAGAATCGTTCCAATTCTGACTGAAATTTTGCAATCACCTCCATCGCTTGGTTCATTGTTGTGCATTTTACAAGAATGTGTATTCTACTATTCTTGGGCTCAGTGATGGTGTTGCAACACCCCTGACTGTAACCCTTGATTATCGGAATGCAGCTTTAGGGTTTCCACAGGGATCTCTGCTTATTGCCTCGCTCAACCGATTTTTTGGAGCAGAAGGGCAACTTCGTTGGAGAAGAACAGCAGTTAGAAGACAGTGGCGGAAGGAACAACATGCTTCTTTTGCAGCAATCAGCGGCAAATAGAAAGCGGCGTTTGTGTTTTTTGCTTATGACCACCGAAAATGATCGTTGCGATGCGGGAATGGCAATCTCAAACATCAAAAAGATGAAATACCATGAAGCATACAAGCAAGCGCTTGCTAAGCCATCCGGATGAGAGCACAAATGGCTTAAGCAACAATCATGAAGAGAATTGTCAGCACAATTTCCTAAAAATCCTATCAAACTGTGGGTTGTCTCCGGTTCCAATTGAACAAGTACTAGTGGTCATGGGTAGCGGAGGTCTGGTTTCCTGCAGTTGTCCAATTTACTTGTCATATGCCTGGTGTAAGCACGCATGTGCCTTTGCGTTTGACTGTGGAATCACATCAAATTACCCTGCGACTATGCATCCAAAATCCACTCAGGCACAAAGAGCACGTGGTAGAAACAAAAAATCTTGAAAGGGAGGAGCCTTGGATGTTGAACTTTAGGTGACAAGCTTCTCACAAGTCATTCTGCTGCTTGATGTGGTTTCTTTTAAAGTAACCAAACATAAATTTGCCGGAAGCCTAATAGAGGCAATGCAAATTACACCAGTTTTGAACTACATACTTCCCTAATAGGTTGTGCACCAAAGGACTTACCTCCCGGTCCCGACTGCTGTTTTTCTGTGGTTGCGCAATGTTCTTGAGTACTATTTGGTGCAACAATAATGATTAATGTTAGCATCATCATTCCATGTTCAAAACTATGGTACTGTGCCCGATGTATACTACATGTCAAGAGTTGACCATAATGACAAATTATTGCTCTCATTGTCAAAAGTTGCTCAATTTCTGTTTTGCATCCGGTGACCAAGGACATAAGGAGCATCACAAATGGGTTGGGTTGCAGTTGGTATGGGGCATGCATCCTTCTACGTGTTGATGCTGACGCCGAAAAAAATTGGAACGCAATTGAGCTTCGCTCTCCGAACTGTGGAATCTAGATGACCCAGCAATCGAAGACTTGTGGTCGAAAATTGCTATCTCTGTCCCTCAATTCCCCCTCCCGGTTACATTGGCAATGATCGTAAAACCTGGCCTCCTGGCCACCAAAACCGACAAATTCTGCATTTCATCCTAGCGCCGAATTGACGCTCTTTCTCTTCAACCACGCCGAGTTCAAGTAAGGAAATCAAGAGCGCATTTGACAACGTACTGCTACCGACGCGGGCTTCCAGCATGGAGCTCACCAAGCCAGTGTTTTCACGCCACCTCCCAGCAGTGCCACAGCCACATCCATGCTTAGCTAACACGACGACTGCCACCACACCTAGTACGCCAGTCCAGCACGTATCTGTTGATGGTGGCAAACTATACTGTTGTTTGTCCTATGATGGTCTGTCTCCAAATCGGAATCACAGGTCCGTCACATGCTTGAACAAAGCGGCGGGTGTTTGCTATGAAGCCAGCGATGCCACAGCTTTCTGCATGCAGGGCAGCAGCAACATAATCTCCACAGGCTGCTCACATTGCTTCCCTGCCACCAAGTGCAATGACAGTATAGCTAGGGAGCCTGTCATTTGCACTTTAGCACCGAGTCCCTAACCATCTAATGTTTTGAGAGTAGAAAATACTGGCTGTTTACACATGTCAGCAATCTACCGCTCATGTAAGCCCCCCACCATCATTCTCCCAATGTCACTGCCAACACAGATAGTGACAGCACCAGTCATGTTTGCACTATCACTGCACAGCACAAAACCATATAAAATGCATTACTGTCGCCCCTAGCAGCATTACTAATCCTAATGATACGGCAATGTATTCAACCTACAAAGCAGAAGCAACCTAACTTCCCGTGCCTGTACCCTGCAGCCCGCGGCATTCACATTGTACCGGCCTTGAAAACCATATTTTCTGCTGATCATGGGCCAGTTATGTAATGTCGGTTGTGAAGTCTTCTTTGCCGCCATCACCGTGCATGTTTGTCATGACAAGAACGAGCTAATCTTAAAATGCCAGTCGTTCCCCTCGTATCGGTCTCGTCACCACTACGTCCCATGACACTACAGTCGCGCCCCACTGACCGCTACCTTCCACACACATTGTCGCCGCCATCACTTCTACCATCCCTTCCGACCTTGTCATGAGTACACATGCGACTTTTTTTGCCGGCGCTCTCAACACTCAAAATTGCTCTCGACCGGAGGTACTTGTTCTACTCCACTTGCTCGAAACAAAAGCGTTAACCAAAAGCCCGCTGCTGACAGTGCCTATGACTAAGGGCAGGCCATCTCGTCATCCAATTGCAAAGAATCTACGATTGACCAAACCCCCAGGTGACACCGCCTCTTTGCCACGTTCAGCCGACACCAACGACGATGCGGAGTTCTCAGATTTTCCCACCAGTAACCCGACAACTCACGCACGCATCATTGTTTTACTGCCATCTTTGAACTGGCCTCCAACCAAATGCATGCCGATCAAACAGACCGCTTTGTGGTTGCGTCCAGCACGGGCAACAATTGGATTATTGTCTTGTACGATTCCGTCAGCAACAGCAGCATACTAGTAGTGGAACTGATGCGCAATCGCACCGGCACTCGCATCCTCAGCGCCTTCAAAATCTTATCCGCACGCCTTGTTGCTGCCGGCCTCCAAACCAGGCTCCAATGCCTTGACATCAAATGCTTTGAAATGCTCACTAGATGCAAGATGGTTCTCACCAAAGAAACCGCCATCATCAACATTCAACTAGCGCCCCCACCGGCTTACTACATCGAGACAATGCCGTCAAATGTGCTATTCACACGTCCAAGAATGTTTTCATTGCCGGTCTTTGCAGTATTGACAAAGATTTGCACCAACAGGACTACTGGCTCTTGATACAGCAGACTAACCTTGAAATGCTGGGATTACAATCATGCATACATTAGTGACGTGTCCATGCACGGGTTCATCGATCACACGCTCCAACGGTTCCAGCATCGCACACCTGCCCGACCAGAGCATGCTGCCCCACATCCGTGGCATAACCCAACTAGCTATGGCACGAAACGCAATTTGCCATTCTTCCTGAAGGCACCGCCAACCTTGATGCTACCGCCAAACAATGCATTCTCAAAGCACATGGCACGCACCTGTATTCCGTGCACGGCATTGACTTAATGCTGCTCCTTCTTACAGATATTGGAGAACTCACCTCTGAACCATCCAAAGGTCCTTAGGCCACAACAGTGGAAAAACTCTTGCAAGTGTTGAATTGCTTACTGTGCAGCAATCCTGACGCCACCATTTGATTCACAGTCAGTTATATGCTCCTTGTTGTTGAAAGCGATGCCTCATATTTGTCAGTTGTCAAAGCTCGTACATGTGCCACCAGAATTTTTCAACTTACAAACATACCTGCTGCTCCCACCACAAATCTCACACTCAACGGCGCCGTCCATGTCCTTTGCCATATCATGCGCAAGGTTCTTTCATGCGCCGCTGAAGCCGAACTCGGCGCTCGCGCACTGACACCCTCACATCACAGAAAGGGTAAAAAATATGTTTATATGCCTTTTTATTGCTGGATCCGCAATCAAATTTGTCAAAGATCAATTTAAAATCCTGCGGAGCAAATGTCAGACCTAGCTATTGTGCCGATTACTTTTCCGAATCTCACCCTGCCTCCCATCATCAGGCCATTCAATGTACGTACCTGTATTCTCATACAAACCCCAAATAACTTTGACAATCTGTAATACTATGCAGTGGCTGGATGCTTGGTGGGGTGTTGTTGCTTAGCCCTGGGGAACCCGGAGGGTCATCGTTGCTGTGTTGCAGAGCACATCACAATGACCAAGTCCAGGGCCACCCAAATCTAGTTCATCATTTGCTCAATGTTTTGAATGACATTCACTTTAACCGGTAGTAAAGATTTGTAGACAAGAACCTTGTCATTCATGAACTCGTGGCTTAACTTTCTGATCTTTGTGCTCATCATCAGTCCACTATTGACATTCCCTGTTTCCAGTTGTCTCCTTCTTGTTGAAGTACTTGCAATCTAATTGTTATCTTGTTCAGCTTGCAAAGTTCCTTGCCCCATGTCTTCATGCCTCCTTCATGTGGATATTGGCTGGTCTTGTCATTGTTGTTATTGCTAATGAAGAGCCCTACTGTGATCTCTGGCTTGCTCCTGACCTCTTTGCGGCATTTGGTTTCTTAAATTTCATGTCTGCCAGATGAATTCCTCTGACTTAGTATGGACTCTGCTGTGTTGTTCTTGAACCAAGTCAACCAGCTGTTGCATCAGCTGGACTGCAGTTCATGGGTGACATTGCTGCAGCGCTTGGGCAATGAGCCCATCTCAGCAATATTTATGCTTCCCAGTTGTCGGGTCACCCTGGGAAAGGTGTGGCTGGTGAAGAGGCCCTGCTGATTGGGCAACCTCGGAAATGGTGGGACTGCATGTGTATAGGTGCTGTCCCCTGCCACTATGACCACTGTTTGAGATGCTTCAGAGTGAAAAGTATGCATTCAACCACCTGGTGTTGTGATGAAAATGATGCAATTAGCTACTAATGGAGGCAGCACAAATGGCTGATGGATATGCACAACATTTGTTGTTGATAATTGATGGCATGACAGCAGTGCATAACTCACCATCTTGTTGTCAACAGTATCACGAAGAATGTTGCTGCTGTCAATATGACAAAACCAGGCAAAAAGCAAGTATGTTGTGCTTTATTGACTTGATGTTATTCAAATGTTGTATCATCCCATAGTGAATGCAAATGCGATATATGAAAGAGAATGCCTAATTTTGCATTTGGTCTTTCGTGTGTCATCTCAAACCTGGCATCCTGGTTTGCAAAACGTGACATCTGAGTTGTTTTGGTTGAAGCCCCTGTCAGCATTGGATTTTGACAAAGAAGCAACAAAAAAAAAAACCCAAAAGAAGCAGTCCCTGTAGTGTTGTTTGAGTTTGGTTAGCCAAGCAATGTCGTCAAAGTGGAGACGGAGTACACTTGTACTGGTTGAAGGTAACCTAAGTACGTGTACCCCACCCGAGTAATCCAGTCCAGAGTGGTATGCATATCTGACGTATGACAGTGTGTAGTGTGCACTACTCCATAACATTGGCTTAATGTTGGGACAACAACACCCGGTTTAACTATTCCGTTTTGATTCAGATGCTAGAGATCTTCCCAGCAGATTTCAGCATTGTGTTCGACAGTCAGCAATAATTACACCAACTGTTTCGCCGCAACATGTGGGCGATGCTGTATCAAGCGTTACCGTTCATACGCTGATACATTCAAATACTCCACACTCCAACCAGAAGTCACAATATCAATCATTTGACGAGGAATTTTGAGGATCCTGTTGCGCATCATCTTCATCGTCCATAGTTTCTTTCGAGATTTCAAGAGCTCGCTCCAGAATTTCCAACACTCTTCGCCGTCGAGCCTCACTTTCTTGCAAAGTTTCGCCCACACTGGTTTGCCGGGGATGTTGTCGCTGCTCAGCATTCATGATGGCCCTGTGAAGGTAGGTGGATGCAATCGATTCCATGTCACTGTTGTCAGTGGTGAAGTTCGTGAGACCGGCAAGGGCCAAGTCTTCATCGTCGTCGCCTCGTGCATCGTCTTGGCCAATGTTGGCATCGGTAGCCCTCGTTATCTCTCCTTCATTCGAAAAATTTGCCGCCTCAGCATCATTTGGGTCATTCGATGGTGGATGCCTCCTTCTCTCGGAACCATCTCTTGCAGGTAGCCCGCTTGGTTTCATGGTGATCAATCCCTCCTTGGACTGAGTAATGCACTTCGCTGCAAGGTGTGAAACCGAAGGTGGATCGCAAAGTTTTCGTCTGCCAAACTCCATAAATGTGCGTATTTATAGGACACAAGATCGAAGTCAGACATCACAGAATTGGAAAGTTTGGTCGTACAAATGTTGAAGCGGTAGTCCTTAGTTGTCCTTATTCCATACTCATAAGCAAGATGGAAACTGGAGACAAAAATCGATGTCAAACTTCAATTGGAACATTTTTCCAGTATGAAAGTCGTACATCTAGAGGAAGTCGGAAATAGCCCGGAACGTACACGAGCAGTACTTTATTCGAGCACATGACGTGAAACATGGAGCACAACTACCGGTAGACCCCCTATTTTAGGAAAATCGAGATACTCGGAGTACCACTGAAAGGTAGATTTCTTTATATTCTGCGTCCAGGTTCCCCGCTGGAAGTGGAGCTCCAGCTTGTAGTATACGAAAAAAAAGCGAAACCACGTGACAAATACCGCTAGTCGTACGACTTTATTACCTTCACCAGAAAACGTCGACTATACCGTATGTGATCAAAACATTATGGATGAGTGGCTGGATGCGACTATTCAACTCGTGAATGCCCGCTTTTGCTGTTGTACATGTACCTGGTGC
Source organism: Fragilaria crotonensis (assembly GCA_022925895.1). Classification (NCBI taxonomy): domain Eukaryota; phylum Bacillariophyta; class Fragilariophyceae; order Fragilariales; family Fragilariaceae; genus Fragilaria; species Fragilaria crotonensis. Next base: position 55,985 of record JAKSYS010000146.1, read on the forward strand.
TGTAGTCTAGTGTCTACTAGTCCCTTCATTATAATCATACTCTGACTATAGAATTGAATTTGAACCGATGGCGAATTAAACCATTAACCGTTAAAGCGTTAATTCCTTGTTCCTCTGCGATGAAAGCACGATGTCTGTCATATGCTGGTTCAGTCAAACAAATCATATGTAGAATGTAGAAGTATGTGCGTATGGCGGTACACTTGGTCCCAGTACAAGTACATATTGTCGCGTTGAGTTATGTCATATTTGGAGAGGTGTACAAGTACTGGAGTCAGTGTACATGGTTGTCTACCTGGTATATGTTAATCATTAAGTCCGCCCCATTAGTGTTGACGTGTTGAATACTGAAGCAGCCTACGAACTAAAGGTCACTTTACTTTGGATAGTTAATGCACCTTATATCCTTATTAGTACATTCAACTACTAGTAGCAAACCTACAACTTTACTGTTGTGTTTTGCGGGAGTACCGGTACTACAAACATGTAGTGACTGACAGGTGGTGAACACCTTCATTTCATCGATGTCTATTGTATACATATATTTAGTAGAAAGATTTGCTGGTGAAGATGATGATGTGCAAAACCAAATAATTAGTTTAAATATATCCTGCATTTAACTAATAGTCGGGAGGGGAATGTGCATTGACTTGCACAAACATGAATGTGTAATACGCATAAAAATGATCCAAGAGTGTCCTTCCAATAAAAACCCATGATCAAGCCCTATAAAACCATTCTTTGCATCTCTAAGCCAGCTTTCAGATATTGTTGCTAAGCAGGAATCCTGCATCTACAAAACTGGGGTGGGGAGTGTGGATTGCTGCTTGCTCAAAAGTCCATGGATGGGCATGCTTGATACTATGATGAATGGCTTGAGGCCTCCTGCAGCCATGATGTTGATGACTTGCTTACTACAATGCATTTCATGGTGGGTTAAAGACTGTAAAATTTACATGGATTCTTCCCAAGAGGCCTTCATTCCATGCTTGGCAGATGTATTCATAGTATTGTATGTGCATGCCACCAATTGCTGTACAAGATGACAATTGGTGCAATCCGTCCTGCATCGACAAATGACCTTTTCTGTGTTGGCCAACTGAAGGCTGTTTAAGGGGTTGCTGTTCAATGAATGGCATGTGTAAACTTCACATTTAACCTCTCCATTTTGCCTTCGTTCTTGAGAGAATTGAGGTGTTGGCATGATTTTTAGTATTCTTTCCAGAAAGCCTCAAAACCTAACTACAAAGCGCTCATGCTCAACAAGCTAGATTAGCACTAGCTAGTTGTACTACTTCTAGTACTCCTTCTGACTCTCCAAAGAACCGAAAGATTGTAAAAACATAGCTGTACCTAAAAATTGCACGGAAATGTATGTTACTACCAGCACTGCCTGACTGGAATACTCTCTTCTCTAGCTAGTAGCCACCCAACAGGTACAATCCAAATTTGCCAAACTTGAATTTTTTAGAAACCATGAAAGGTTGCACGGTGGACTACGAGGTAATTTTTCTTCATATGTACCTTGCACTATGATTTTTCCATGAATTTGTTGGGTTCTGAGAATTTCCAGACCATGATATCATTCAAGCACTTACACCAACACCTTGACAAGAACATCACCATATGAGCTGGAGATGAGCAACGTCAATCCTCATCCTGTACCCAGAACAAAGGTGCATACTGGAAAAAGTAAAGCAATGCATCTGGCATCTTTGATATGCTGGCAAATTTTTGCCAACAAAAGTACCAGCAATTGGATTGGTGCTCCTCACTAGTTAAGTGGCTCAAATTTTTCTTCACATCTGCTGTGGTGCTAATTGTGTATGATCAAATCCTTCAGGAAAGTTCTGAAGAAGCCAAGACCTAGTAATTCATTTCCCAAATCTTTGAATACTTGTAATTAGAGCAGGGTTCTATGGTTATGTCACTGAAGTGATCTTGACAACAAGAAATTCACATTTGAGGTGAACCTATAAATTCAGTCTAATTTTTATCTTCTTGATTCATTGGTCTTTCAATGGCATTGCTTGATGTGATCCCATTGAACAGTAAAACGAAATAATGGTTCAGAGCAGGATGATGCTAGTGATACTGCACGAGCTAAGTTAACAATTGTGGTACCAGCAGGTTCTGGAGTATCGACTTCCTTATTGTACACTAGCAAACAATCCTACCACTGAGTATTTTAGCTCAATTCTGGGACAAAACCATGCCACTGCAAAATGTCATGACATCAGGTTTGTCATGAGCCATTGAGAACATCAAGGGACAAGCATACTTTCAATTGGGGATGCGCAACAACTCATTGTATGAACAAAATAGTGTATACAATGCGTTAGTATATACGTTCATTGGACAATAATAATTTATGGCATGCATCTCACAAAAGCAACCCAGACAAATGGTGCCAACACCATGGTTGTAGCATCCTCATCTGAATAATGCAATTGCTGATTGTGACTTTATGGCGGATTCTGATCGTGGCATTTTTGGTGCCACTCTGCCGGTGAACCCATCATGCGTTTTGCAACGGCTTAATTGGGAAGGTTACGTTTCCGGTTATGAAAAATGTGCCTGACCGCAAAAAGGCAGCCTTAAGATTAGTTGGCAATGCATTTTCACAGCAGGTTACATCCCCAATCATTTTGCAAAGCCTACGTTGCAACAGATTTCAGCAATTGTATTACCAATTTAACAAAAACATCTGCTGCCAAACATGTGGGATTGGTCTTTTTGTTCGTCATACTTTACCAATATGATGAAGGATTGATCATTTTGTCCAAAGCACTTCAACAAAAAGATCGAACAAGCTTAAAACATTATCAGCATGTTTTGATGCATGGCTATGATGATGCTTTGACCAGTGGCTCAACAAATCAAACTACTTGCAGAAAAAAGATGAAGCGGAGGAGGAAAACAGTGATTAGCAGGGAGACAAGGAAGATACCCTTCAAAAGTCTTTCCAAGCCACTCGTTTGCTTCTATGGTAATGGTCATGCATGCTGGTGGGGATCTTTCAAAGAAGCATTGAATTCTTCCTTTTCAGCAGCAAGCCCTCATTCATTTCATCCAATCCCTTGAGAATAATCTTACATGATGTGGAAGAACGCAAATGCCTCTGTTCTGAGATGATTTCAGCTTTTTATGCTTTCCTTTGGTGCTTGCAGTGTTGTGGCTTGGCATTTACGAGCTTTTATGATCAATCATGTGTCTCTTCGAATTCTTTCTCAACTCTACTTGCCAACTCTCGGGCATGTCTACAATGCTGTGCTTACCCGCCGGAGAACATCTACCTCTGACAAACTTCTTCCTACTAATAAGGAATTCAACGCCTTGAGGAACCTGCTGCACCCACCAGTCTGATTCATCATGACCTATATTGATGATTTGGTGATACATTGGTTCAATTTAAGACTTGGTGACCCATTCTTCAATTTCTCCTTTCCTTGCCCAACATAATCATTATATAATGCTTTTTTTGGAATGCCTTGTTTTTGGTCCTCAGTCAGAGGACCATTTGAACTTCCTCTGTCCAAACCGATTTATCTTGAAATGAATTTGTTTTTGCTTGTTTGTTGAACTGAGCCCTTCACACCGTTGTTTTCTGGGTGCATTTGAATTATTCTGCAAATAATTCGAAATTTGGCTTGCTCACCTTGCAAAGCATTTATAATCATGTCAATTTTTTGAATGGCTTCCTTGGCGATGCCCTTCACAGTCTTTGCTTTCCCCAGCAATCTGGTTCAGCGGCTTGTTGTTGAGCACCTGAATGCCAGTTCATGCCTAAGGCCTTGTTTGATGTATGCTTCAACAGCTGCGTTGTCGTCAGATCGTTTTGTTGCGGGTGGAGTTGGCAAAAGCGTTAGATAAGGAGGCACCACGCATGCCTTTTCCAGTTTGTCCGCATCGACTGGATCGTTGACTCTGATTTTCGAAGCAATTCCGCCATTTCTTCCACAGCGTCAGCTTCGCATTAAACGGAATGCCAATTGCTTAGTGTCTAATTCCGCAGACTCTGCCACTGTTTAACGTTGTGTAACGTTGTTTGCTGTAGCCGCCGGTTGATTATCCACATTCACAGACATTCAACTGGCTTACTGCTGTCATCTGCTTCCAAGTCCAACTGAGCCTCAACGACAACACCTTTTCTCACAGGGGTTTCAGAAGAATCACTTTACACAGCAGCCACATCAGATTCAACTACTTTTTTCTCCTTTGGGGAGCCCTTTGGTAAACTTCTCATCGTGCCTTTGTTGGAGCCATCGGTGATGGAAAAGCTGCTTGTTCTCTCAATGCCAAGGACAACTCCTGATTTCCAACTGGCCATTGAGAGTTGGGAGCCAAGTATTTTGTGTAAACATCTGGGACATGACAGTCATCAAAAGCCAGCCATTTGGGTTCCACTTCAAATTGAAGCTTGGCCCGCTGGTCAAACAACAACTTACTTCTCTTGCAACTGGGGTAGATCGGGGGTCCAGTTACAAAATTTGTGATGAACTATACAGGTTAACCTCTTGTGCTGGGAATGTTTTGCAAGATTTCACCGGGTACCTGACCTTGGCGCCTTCTCAATGTTGGAGGGATTAGAAGTATAGGGACATGAATTGATAGGTTTTGGCCGAATAACTTTCCCACATGGTTCAAACCCACATCCTCACCACCAGCACAGAGGTGTAAGAATTTAGGCACTATGAGATATCCTGATATCCTTCATTGATATTACACAGAAGGTAAAGCTTATATGGGAGGTCCACTGGCAAGCTCATGATTTGTTTGAATTCATCATCTCTCCGAATTAGTCAGCCAATGCACCTGACCGCATCCATCTACGGCCTGTTCGAGAAGCAATGTCGTGGGCAACCAAGAATGGCTTCTTCTTAACTAGCTTGCATGGCAATGGCACTCCGGATAAAAATGTCAGGAGGGAGAAGAAGGGGAGTCCGATTTGAATTAACTATAGAGGCATTGCCTTGTTGGTCTTTGCTTGATACGTTGTGAAGACGTTTTCAGAATGTTACGCGGGCGTTCCGTATTTTGCGTCCAACAACCTAACAAGTTTGGAGTACAGTGTACATGGCGAGGGACTTGAACTATCGAACATTGAACATTATAAACATTGAACTACAGAAGCGAAGGGTTACAGCTACTTGTACCAGGTACCACCTAAAAAGGGCTTTGAACCAATAAATTCCCGCATCTTTCGACTCAAAGGAAGTTTCTCAAAAAGCCTCCAACGCAACATCCGTTGCCTAAAGTATCACTCCTGCTTTATGCTAATAATGAATCATTTCAGTACTGGAGTTAAAAATGAGAGAGGAATGAAGCTTTGTCGAAGCATCATTTCTCGGTTATTGGTTCAAAGCCATATATACGATTTGTATCCATACATGATATAAAATTTATACTCATGGATTGAATGTTTTCCCACATCTGCGACGTTTTTTCATGGAATAATTTTTTACTGCTATGCTAGCTTCGTACCAAAGCTACGTATGTACCTGTTTATCTGCAATGCACTCAGTGTGATTTGGTACAAGGTCTACGATGGCACGCCCGACTCGATGAGGGAAAAAGTCAGAAATCTCATTGCAGAAATACAGTGCGATTTATAAGCCGACTGTCAAGAGGAACTTCACTTCGAGACCAGTAAAGGTTTGCTTCGGTACACATAAATGAAGAGGTTTGCCATACAAAGAACGGTCGTAAATCTGAAAATCCAAATTTTTTCAGTATGAGAGTATGAGTTAAGAAATTTCCCACATCATTGGTTCAAAGCTTTCATTAGGACTGTACCCTGGCTAGCTAGCTAGTAGTCCATATTTAGTATATAGATGTATGCATACTGCATACTGCATACTACTAGTCGCACGTATGTTAACGCAATAACTTGGCACGTAAGGACTACTGGCACTGTAGTACTGGATTCCCAGAGTAGCCTACCTGGTACGTGAACGGTTCGTACCATCATCCATGATATCATACCCTGCGCAATACACACACATGATGCTGGTATGCATATCGAAGAAATACCAGTCGTCGTCACCATGTTAGATACCAATGACATGAACTTCTCTGCAGGGGACGAGGAGAAACGACAATGTGACGATCGATCAACGCCATCAATCACGAAATTCGGTTTGAAAGAAGAAATCTCTAAGCTTGTGGTTCGTAAAAAGCTGGCAAAACAACGCCATTTGGTCATCGCAAAGGGAATACAACCTGCGTATCTTGATTCCCTGTTTCCTGATCTTCTGTCGCATTTTGATCCTCAATTTGTCAACGTAAGTGTAGCATGTGATACCATTTTTTCTTCCTTCGCTAAAAATCTCAGCCTAGGATTGTCTTCGTTTGTGAATGCTCGAAACCGTTGGCCCGTAGTACAACGGTGGTATCGCAAAGGTGAAGGAATGGAAGATCAGCTGTTACTTGGAAGTCATGCAAGGAGGCATCCCGTGTACCAATCCTAACCTTGAACTTCTGAAACTGTTTACTCCTCTCTTGGATGCATGCAACGATGCATTTTCCCACTGGTATCGACAACAGCATACCTGCAACCGACCGAATGCCACATCTCTGAAAGATATTCATGTTCATCGACTCATGACGTTTGTCACGAGGTACACGCCCAACCCTGGTGAACAAGCCTTGTTAAAGCATGTGGACGGAGCTGGCAAAGTGGATGGCAGCGTCGTGGTGGCGCTGCCAACCGATCGATGGTCAGCACCTGAGGAAGTCAATGCATTCGAGGGAGGTGGATTGACGTTTTGGGATGGCAGAGATGAAAATAACGTTCCCCTTGAAATCCACTACGACACACGCTCTGGAGACCTGGCGTTTATTGATCGCGCGGTATGGCACCAAGCAGATCCGATTTCGAAAGGGACACGATGGGCTTTAGTTATTTTCTATCAAGTCAGGAAAAACACATGATTCCCAAACATCGTCCTAGGCAACAGATAAACCAATTACTTGTCTGAGTGTTCTGGCTTTCTGATGTATGCATACATGCAAATCATATCTATGAAGTGTGTGAGATAGCTTTCAACTACCATATCACAGAAATCACGTTTCTCTCATCACTCTGTATTTCAACATGAGATTCGAAATCACAGTTCGCCATTGCTAGTGAGGGCACCTGGTTTATTCGATGATCTCAATACTCTCTTCGAGATGTGTACTGGCCTTGGCGCGCGGCCGGTATGTTCTCAATGCAGCTTCCTTCTCAAACTGAAGGCGCTTCTTCTCCTCATACTGAGCCTTCTCAAAGGCACGTCGCTCTTTTTCATCTTGTTCTGTAGCATCCCCAAACAAGAGACCGATACCACAAAATTGGAAACACCCTGGTGCGTCTTCATTCGTGGACTTGGATTTGCTGGAACGAGCACGACGACGACGGCGTCTGTTCCTCATTCCAGTAGTCTCGAGTCCTTGAGCAGCCATATCATCCATGACCTTATTACGACGGTAAATCGACTGCACCTTGATGGCGGCCGCAGTTTCCTGCCATAAACAAGGTGGTTAGCGGGGTACGTGATACAACGTGCATCATTTTTGGCCATCACGAGTACGTTTCAAACTTATAAAACACAGAGACGAAATTATTCGACACACGAATGGAACGAAAAGAAAACATAACCGTACTTTACCCGACACAAAGCCAGAAATAATTGCAGTGGTGATGTTCAAAGCAACAAACGATGGGAGTAAGGCACTTACAATGTCGATCCAATCATAACGCGGTGGTCCACTGAAGGCAGAATCGCGAGCAGCAGGAGCCTTTGCCAAAAGAATAGACTTTTTCTCAACCTTGACTCCTTTCTTCGTAAACTTGCGGTTTTGGCGAACGTCCGATGGCTTGAAGGAATGATCGGTCCCCGCAGCGGCAGAGATGATTGGCACGCCTTCGCGAGTAACAGTTGCTGGATGTGGCTGCGCTCCAGTGGAAGGGGATGGATGTCGCGTTTCATCCGATTCTACCACTGGCTCAGTCTCCGTCGGGGCCTCGGACGTTGCATCTGCCTTTGTTACCTTCTCCGACTTGGTGCTACGCAGACGACTAATGAAACTCCTCCTCTTCGTTTGCGATTCTCGAACAGCCTCCATCTTGAAATGCAGGAATTAGCTGAAGCAATCAGGACAGTTGTGATCTATCACGTAGCAAGGTCTTTGCCCTTAGAGTGTGTCAACTTTGAGAGATCGGCGATGGCGGCAGTCTTGTAGAGCAATTAGTCAAGCCACTGTCCCGAAAAATGTGATCCTCTTTCCAGTACCACGTCTACGCAAGGTATCAAGTATGGGCGTGGGGAGATTTAGCAATAATCAGAATGGAGAAGAATGAAATTATGAATATATCCATACTGAGAATACTTTATAATCTGTCATGCGCGCGATCTCGCCAAATTATTCTCCATGCGACCATGTGAATGTGAACATTCTCTTGCACACTCCTACCGGAAGTACAGTAGTACCGGTAGTAGTAGTACCTTCTACTCCGACCGTACCGCCTGCCGGCCTGCCGGTATTGATTGGTGAAGGCCCGTGCGCATGTATGCATATTCCCGTTCATAGTGCTGATGTCAACTGTACTATTTCTACCGGTACATTACTGGAGTACTATACTCGTATTATCGTCCGTTCGTGCTCATATTTCATATTCCAGACATATACTACTGTACATATATGAAAAGAAATACGGTAGTACTGAGTACAATACTCTGTCGTGTTCATCTTACATTCCATGACAATGTCATGATTGAATCCATTCAATCCCAACTTCCTTAGAACCACTAAATTCATAGGGTTGCACCTCTACACTGTTGTGAACGTCAATGGTGAAATACATATCTTCCAGCAGTCCCTTTCTACTTGTGTTGCAAACAAGCTTGCTTCACAATTGTTGCTGCCTGTATCCATTTTCTTCAGTTCAATGCACCAGGTTGTTAACCTTAGCTTCAGGGAACACCCATCTCATGATGTCACCCAATCCTCATTGGAAGTCAAAGTGCTGTTTCCAGCAAGTGTTTTGTAGTACTTGGCTAAAGCCTTTTATGCATTTGCCTGCAGTCATGGTTGTTGACCCTGGTGGTGTGCAATCAATTTGAGATAATCGTTGATCCAGAGTATGATGCCCTCTAAATGGTTTGTTGATGACAAGGATACATCCAATATGACCGCCAGTACTAGTTCAAAGAAGGACATATTGCTCTGTCAATTCGTTTACAATGACGCCGCAAAGCACGATACAAACATTTCCAATCCCATCCCATGCACAAGAGTCAGATACTAGTATGATATTGAGTGTAAAGGGAAACATGATAAAGAGTCACAGATCTGGTTCAAGCATGCATCACAAATCATGTAACAGCATGATTTTGATTATGCAATCAACAAGATCGTTCTTGATATGGAAGCGTACATTGGGACCGATTTCTTATTCGTTAATTTTGCCAAGGAGTACTTACCAATATGAGGACAATGCATTTATACAGATGCATTTTTGCAAAAGTTGATACATACTACTCAATGGACGATCCTAGGTCAAATGTTTGGCGGACAAACGCTTGGTTTAAGTCCTCTTCATGCTGGGTTGATCCTGACATCTCTTGAGCAACAAGAAGGATATGACCAAATTGCTGTCCTCCAAACATACTTTGTCAATGAATCCAGGTATGAAAATAAATATACTTGTGAGGGTATGACCATGTTTGATTTTCCAGAACCATTCCGCATGATTGGGATACAACTGGGTCACTTGTCCTGGTGCACGAATAGTCCAAACATCTATTCAGAACTTATACGATGAGAGTTATTCAGAGTCTTTGACCAGGCATAGAGTGGACCCCTTCCCTGACCTGTGATTGATTATGAGGATGCATGCGCACACTTATTCCACTTCACTTGTCACACATCACATTGTATACCATTTCCACCACACCAAGCTCCTTAGTACGCTTCTACGGGAGGAGACTCCTCCTAACACAACAAGTACAATGGTTAAACTGAATCGGAATCAATTTAATGCGCATGCAACAAAACAATCTATCTTTGTACATCCCTATTAGCAATGCCAATACGGACAAGTCGTACTCGGTGCACATGCGTGCCGAATTCCGTAGTTCTGCTACGTACACAATATACTCGGGTAAAGGGTAAACACTCTAATACTCGGAGTAGTAGAGGACAACAAAGTACAAGGTACTGTCATAAATCGTAGGTCTACTTGTAGCCCAGCTTGAAGTTGATCACAAATAGGTATGATACGGACGAAGGGCAAACCAACAGGTGAGCATACCGGCTTATTGCTATAAGTACTCCTAATTCTACCAGTTGTACGTTGCACTACTATAAGCTATCAATCTCTCAAAAGCATGACACGGCTCACACAACCTAAACACACCTGTCATACCAGGGCCCCGAGTACCAAACTGGCTACTCCAAGCAGCCGATGCGAAGCCTCAACTTGGCATTGAATTTGTTTCTGCGAGGACTATTTCTCAACATGCATATGAATAATATGCGAAATCAGTACCGGGATAACTTCTGTGGCATTCGTCGGACCCAGTTGAAAACGTCGGACCTCCTACACGACAAACCCATCATGTCATACGATTGTTTTCTCAGATGTCAGTAAGAAACCGAATTCGAATCAACACAGTTCTGCATGAAAATTTTCGCTGCCTGGCATTAATCGATACAGCAATGGCCCGTGCGTGAGTGTTGTATTGCAGTTGCGAACACCGTCTGGCAATCATTTTTTGGTGGATGGGAATACTTCCTATCTGTTTTCAATACCGGAGTCCGCATATGAATGTCTCTTGTCCATCTCGAATTTGAGTTCCGTCCGTGTCGAATCCGGTCCCGAAACGACAAAGCGAAGCGTCACATCATGTGTCTTATTCCACGCATATATGTACGTACTTGAGGTCATTGTACAACATTTATTGAAATCAATTTTATGCTCTTTTCCTGTATATCCCAAGCTTTTTAAGCGCACTTCAATTCGAGAGAAGACATTCTATCAAATTAGTCGTGGAATGTTTGTGTTGCTGACCTTTCATCAAGTGGTTCTCATAGTGGCTACACGCCGTTTCGCCACTCACAAGTAGTCATCACGGAGATGGACATTCTGGAAACGCTTAAGTAAATTGAGGGAACAGGATTATATGCAGGCATTGATCGAGGGCATTCGTGTCGATCCTAAGTAAACTTGTTGAGAGTGCTCTGGAGTGCTCCCAGTATTTTTTTACGTTGTTCCATTCGGTTTTCGAAGAGCTCGCTGACACCTTATATTAGTGCCGTTCGCGTTGTGTTGTGTGTTTCTCCGCGTTTCATAGAATTCCAACTTCACTAAGCAGAATGAACAGCAACCTCATGTTCGAGACTCAACGAAAAGGAGAGCCAATGCCCGGCAACATGCCAGGCAACATCTCCTTAAACAACCAACAGAATTCGGATGAAGCACGTATCGCCCTTTTCAATCAGCTCACCGGCGGAGATTTGAATACTCTTGCTCTCCTCAACGCACAACAGCAGCGTAATCTTACTTTTACGACTCAAGATGCAGCGCAGCGTTCTGTCATGGAAGTCCTCGCTCGCCACAACACCTCCTCTGACGCTCTTAATGATGGAGATGAAGTGCAGGAAAAGCGTAAGCGTGAAGAAGATTCGAGGGACAATAACTCCAAGAAACAACGCACATCAGATGCCGCTCGCGATATCGTTCCCAACGATGACGATTCCGGCCCTCCCCCGATCCCAGCGTCTGAGGAAGGCATTAACTACTTTAATGACAACGACGTCCTCAGCGGCCGTGGAGGAGGCACCAACGTCCACCCAGGAAATCGTCACTTTCGCGATCTCATCAACCTTCATCGTAGAGCCTACCTGAAGGCACGAAAGAACGATAAGCCTGCCATTTCCAGGGCCATTGTTCGCGGCATCCGCGAGAACAACGGTGCCTTTTTGAAGCGCGACGAGAAAACCGGCCTCTGGTTCGAAATTGGTGATGACGCAGCCCGCGAGAAGACATCCCAAGCCCTTCGCCAGCGAGCTCCGGAAATGCGTAAAATCTTGTTCGAGTCCGAGAGGGAACAAGCGCGTCAAGAAGCGGAAGATCAGCTTCGTCAACAGCAACAGTTCGTTGCCTCTGGTCTTGGAGGGAATATGGGCGGTAATGCTCCAGACCTCTCGGTTCTAGGGGGAAACTTCAATCTTCAAGGTCTCAACCAAGGAATGAATCAAATGCTCAGTCAGCAAGGAGGTAACCATATGTTGAACCCCCTTTTCGCCATGCAAATGAACAAGCAAGCGCTCGGCGGACAAATGGGGAACCTTAACAATGATCCATACTCGCAAATGAGCCAAAACCTCATGACTGCGGCATTGTTGGGCGGAGGGATCAATCGATTCACCCCGAATGGCGCATGAAACGCGGCTGACACCACCAGTAGCTCTTTCAACCTGGAAAGCGTATGATAAAGGGGCGGTCAACTGTCAAAGTGTACCATCTACGTAAGCACTGGTGTAATATGTATCTACATGAGTGCGTTAGCAGATTTATGATAACCTGTTTTTGAATGATTGAATGTATACACTGCCTTCTGGAATCACGCATTCAATGCCGACTCGCCAACGGCTGAAAAGAGCACACACGCGTCCAAGCTTGACATGAACCATTATTAGATATCGGCGCGTTTATACATGCGTCGTTCGGCTCGTCATTTAGTAAGGTGATGTCACGGTCGATTGAGCTTGCCTTGAGGTCCAATGCTTGTGAGGCTTTTCCTTGTTCATCTTGGGACGCGGAGTCAATTCGGGGCTAAAGATAAGAGCTGTCGCTACGAGGGGAGAAAAGACGGGACTTCGTGGGGAGCGGCAGCCTCTCATTTGTCGGCTCAATCGTCGGGATAGAAACATACGTTGCGCGCTATGATGACTGCGAGCATGGGCCTTTGCGGCCCTTTCCCGTCGCCGTAGCTCGGAATAAGAAAGCTTTTCTTGTTTGCATTTCATGAATTCATATGGCGCCTTGGATTCAACAGTAAAGGAAGTACCACCACTTGAAGAAAGGAGAGTTGCAGTTGAACCCATGGAAGACTCTGCGTCTTCTGAGGACAGTTGATCATCAGGGACTTCGCCTACATCTACTTTACCATCACAGTCTTCTCCTCTATTCCTTTTCAGTCCTTTAGTTGACGCCTCATCGTCTGCTCCAGTCTTTTGGTTGAAATGATCTGAAACGGAAAATTTCAAATTTGTTTCTTCGAAATCTTTGGCCTCCCAAGCCCTTACTTGCTCCAGATTCGCCTTAATCTTGTCAGCCGCTCGAGCAGCAGCGAAGCGCGTCGGTAAAGTACGTGAGGGAGGTTGTGACATGGTTGGAAGAAGAATGGACTGGTGGATAAAACGTTTGTCTCAACGTGATCGAACGAAAAAGTGAGGATCCAAAAGGATTCTTTCGTCGTGACTTCAGTTTTCCAATTTCTTTTGAAATTTCAGTTTCAGTGCCGTCGGTGATTCTGTGATCGAAAAAACCCATGTGATGTCATACATATGATATGATAGAACGAAATGGACCGTCCGTCAACCCTACCGGTACAGTACATTCAACATGCAACCAGTTCATGTCTGCGAATATATTTTTTATTAATGACTGATTACATGCTGATGTTATGTATAGACTGCTATGAATGATAGTAGCGAAGCACATGTTGGTATCATAAAACATCCCTCTCACAAAACCTTGACTCGTTGCATCTTTTGCGAGATAGCTGCGGTGATAACCTCGCAAGAGTCGAGCAAGAAGGTGCTCTCTGACATAATTAACGCCCACGAGAAGTACAGGAAATCCTTGATCATTTCGGTCTTGCGAGTTTTGTGTGCTGTGGTTCAAAATCTTGTGAACAACCAAGAGAACTGCTCATAATGGAGTTTGCAGAGCCTCGTGACATCGATTTCGATCCAAACAGACGAATGATTGATTCAGGAGAAGTATACGAAGCTCCTGAGTACAACAGAGTAAGAAAGACAGGGTAGGATACTGTGGTGGAGCCATATCGTAACTCACCACCTCGTTTCAGGATGCATTCGTCGACAGAATGAACTCGTTCTTTCGAGCTTTACGAATATTTCACACGAAGAATTTCGCAGATTATTTCTCCACGTCGCGTCGAGCACACGATGAATATGTTTATGGCATTGTGTTTGTGTTATTCTTGGTGGCGCTCACAGTATTCAGCTGGGGGGTTATTCTCATTGTCATGAAGTACCGTAGTGGGCAGTTTGGATGCGCTGCAGGAAAGCCATTTCACACACATTCTGAAGGGTCTATACGAACACAATCATCAAGTGGAAGAGGTGCCGAATCACTAGAAAATGATTCTTCACTTGATTCAGGAAGCAATGGAGGCTCTACCGCAAGCTCTATCGTAGGCCAAACAACGAACTCCTCCGCCTTGGCGGCGAACAGAAGAAGAGCCAGAAGAACTCGGGTCGCCTTTCTCGTCTTCGGTGTGAGTGCAATTACAATAATGGTGCTATTGATGGTCTTTTCTTTTTCCAGAATCAAAGAGTCAATTGAAACCAGCGAAAGTTCATTGGTGGCAACACAAGATATCATCGATCAAGTACGATCAGCCCTGCGGTCTGTGGAATCTGCTGGGCAGTTCGCTATTCAGGTTGTTTCAACGACAAACTTCGATTTATTGACCCTGTGTCCGAACGCGTCGAGTGTAGGTTATGACCTCGGTATCGATCTGGAAGGCTTCGCTGCGCAGGCTTCTGCTGACTTCAGTACTCTTAAAATGATCGTGGAAAACAATCTGACGACCTTCAATGACACAGTGCAGAATATTCAAGACATTAAGGAGGAAGTCGAGGTGAACCTTGAGTACACACAACGGTATTCATGGATCATTCCAGGACTTCTTCTAGGCGTCGCGATCACGGCAACATTTGCCATGCTCGGAGTGACCCTTGCCTGGCGAGGGAAGAGTGGAAAGACTTTCCAAAAAGGCATGTCCTACGTAGCCCTTCCGATGCTTATCGTCTTCTCCTTAGTTTGCTGGACCTTAACCATGGCCGCAGCTGCAGGTACCATTTCTACTGGAGACGCGTGCACCGGAGCTGGACAATATGGTGGACCGGACGCCACTGCTGTCAATATGCTGAACCAATCGCAATTAGACCAAAATGGCACAGCGTACAGAATGATGTATGCCTACACGAATGCATGTCGCGGAGAGAGTCCCACATTTGAGTTGGAAGCTCTGGAGGAGCTTCTTCAAAATTCTGTGAATGATATTTGGAGTAAAATTTCCACGATCGATTCCATCGGGCGGGAGAACCTTGCCAAAGCCTGTGGAAATGAATTGGGTGACGACTTCGACAATTTCTTGGAGGGAATACGCCAGCTCGCTAAGTCCCTCAGCACCATTCGAAAGGCATTTGACAGCACAATCGGTACACTGCAATGCAAAAATATCAACCCAATTTATGTCGATGTGATTCACGAATCCTTGTGCAACGAAGTGGCACCAGGATTCGGCATTGGATTCGTCTTATTGCTTGCGCTTTCAATCTGCATCATGGTACTCATTACGTTGAGAGCAGCCTGGCTCCATAAGGGTGGTACGTCACGGGATTATGACAAGGTTTACGATGAGAATGAGGTCGCTGAAAACATGGTTCTCGATGAATACGAGGAGTATCTTGCATACATTTCCAAATATAAACATGAGTGGGAGGATTATGAAGGCATCAATCACGCTATTGCGACCCAGGACGCTTCACGGGAGCGTGTGCCAGATAGTAAGGATGCCGTCGTACCTCTTTCATCAAACGACGATGACGTGTATGTGGATGAAGGTGATGTCGGAGAGTCCGTGTGCGAATCCTCCGCAGCAGAATCATCCCTCCCCGACGATATATCATTCCCATCTCTTCAACTCACACCCTCAGTGACCGAAGCCGCCGCTGGCATCATGGTTGTTCCTTATCTATTGCCCCGTAACTACTCGGACGACGAAGACGAAGATCGCGAAGCCTTTGAAATCATTTCTCCTCGGGCGAAAGCTGCACCTGGAGTTCCAAACACGATTCATACAACTTCTATGAATGGCGATGAGGCTTCTACAAATGGTGGAAGTGTCATGGATTGGCAACAAGAACCAGAGCAACACCGAGAAACGCAGGATGACGCTGGTATCGGACTTCCCTCTGCGATTCATACCTCTCCTGCGAATGCCGATGAGAATCCCAAGAATGATGAACGGGTTATGGATTGGCAACAAGAACGAGAACAGCACCATGGGACCAAGGATGTCGAGGATGGCAACCCAACGCCCAAGTCCCAATCAAGTTGGAACTGTTTCGAAGACGTGTCTGATAATGAAGTACGTCAAGAACAAACCATCCCGCCATCACCTCATCGTCGCGACTTTCCGAAGCACATCCCACGCCTTAGCGATGCTGATAGCATCGTAGATAAGATAATGAGATCCTTCGATGCTCCATCCGGAGCGGATGATGACGATCATATCGTGCGTATGTATGGAGTTCGAATTCGGACCAAGGAATCTATCGAAGCCGAAATGGATCTTCATTATGGTCGTTCCGGTGAGGAAAACGAATGCCGCGACCCACCACCGCCACCAGACCCTCCCATGTCGG
This sequence comes from Fragilaria crotonensis, assembly GCA_022925895.1. Lineage (NCBI taxonomy): Eukaryota > Bacillariophyta > Fragilariophyceae > Fragilariales > Fragilariaceae > Fragilaria > Fragilaria crotonensis. Next base: position 72,656 of record JAKSYS010000146.1, read on the forward strand.
GAAAGAGAATGGACTTCAACGCGTATTGTGATGGCGACGAATCCAACAATCCTTTCATGTCTCGAACAGAATTGCCCAAGAGTCCAAGAAATAGTGTTTCGGAGAGAATGCAAGAAATGATTACGAAGTTCAATCATTTTGGTTGACTTGCTTTTCTCGCTTTTATTTCGTGATTTGGTGGATCGCGTCTATTCATAAAAAAGATGCCATGTCACTTGTCCTGATACAAAATGAATCAATAGTAATGTTTATAACCACGACTGTTTGTAGTTGTGGTTCTTGCTCCATCGAATAGTGTCGACCTGGTCGGTCTCAGGATCTGAACTTTCGAGATACTCGATCAAACTCCAGAAAGTAGTCCATTCCATTTGCATCTATCGATCCATTCGTTGCCGGGTTGGCGCTTGAGTGGCTTTCTCCCGGATTACAATTTCGTGATGTGCCTGCGCGGTCGTGCACCCCGCAACGGATAAGAAGACTGCATCGGCAATGAGATTGACAATGTGCGCAATCTGGTCGTCGCCTTCGCAGCTGGTCATGCACGCGATCAACTGACAGACGCAGGCCAACATCATCAAACAGTTGCTGCACCTGATCAAACGAACATCGTCATCGTCCAAACCCAAGCCGTAGTGTTCGCGCACGACCATGGACGTGGCGCTGACAGCAAGACCGGCACAGAAGCAGGATTCGAGGCACATGCATGGAACCGGACAAGTTTCTTCGCACATTTGACCGGGCTGCAAGCAGCAGCAGCCACCGAAGTATCCTTGGCAGCATCGGTAGTTGCTCCAACCAGATCCTGGTTGGACATGATTGAGAGCGCGATGGCGCATCCATACTTGAGCAGGGCAGAAGCAGAGTACCGAAGTGATGCAGCATGGACAGGCAGATGAACATGGAACTTGACAGAGAGAGAGATCAAACGTCTCTCGGCCGTTGTCGGCGAATTGGCCAAGGAGAGAGCCATGACGGCCTTTCCGTTCGTCGTCAGAGAGCGGCCCGGTAGGGAAGCAAAAAAGACACATGCTGACACGGAAAGGGAACGGGATGCTAGATCCTACTTCGAATAAAGTTGGCACCTGGTGGAAGAGTGAGTATGAGAGTATGATAGATCGTAAAGTGTGAAGTGTGAAGTCACAGCAGTGGAAGAGCAAATGTGCAATACTTTCTATACCGGTAGTAGTTGAGTACTCCTACTCCAGTAATAGTCTTTTTTCTTCATCATCATCTGATTCTGGATTTTTCCCTATCATATATACAGTATATATCATATACTCATACATGTGAAAAAGGAACTCCAATGACACGTATGGACGAAGGACGGCCAATGTACTGTACAGAGTTTCCCCTCCATATGAATGGTAATTCGCACTGAGTTACGAGTACTGTATACGCCTCCGAGTCCGGGAAGCGATTAGAATGCAAGGAAATGACGTCAACATTTTTTGTCACAGAACTTGAGTTTTTGGAATCTAGAGATTTTCTCACTTCACCCGGAGCAATTTTTCAAGAAGCTCGTATTCAAAACTTCATCATAGATACAGAACATAAATCTACCCGACATTTGTTCGAACGGACATAAAAATCTTCCTGCATTGATGTGATTATAACGTTGAAAATCTCAACTTCTTCCGTCCCAAAACACCACAATTTTACCACTTTGTGGTCAACGCCATGGTTTGTTTTGTTTTCATTGCTATAATCACTGATGATGCTTGCTTTGTGTTCCTTTTATCTGCATTTGCTGACTCATTCCATCTCTTCATTGTTGTGTAGGAGCCAGAAGCGGTGTTCGTATCAGAAATTTCCGAGCCAAAGCCTGTGATGGACGTTTTTAGTGATGCCGTTACAACTTACTCTTTTCTGCCCTTGGACTTCAGCCATTGTTTGCCCATCCTCTACAGCATGAAGCAGCAATGTAACTTGTTTGTTATTCTTGAGATGCTGTGTTAACTTGTTGATTGTTTTGTTGCATTCTTGATCAGCATTATGATGCTATAGAATATAGGTCTACTTCTACTCGAGAAAAACAACACACAACGTGAACACCCTGCCTGGTTATGACAAAACAACCATGACGTTCTCTACACGATTTTTTTATTGCGTTTCATTGCTTGCTTGTTTGCCTTTGGTAGTTGTCATTTGTCTGCAATGACAAATTAGGACGGTGACATAAGTAGTTGAAAATTGTACATTACTAATGCTGCTCATCTAAGTGACGGCGACATTGGTGGTAGAAAATAATCCACTAATGCCGCTCTAGTAGCATTCGTACCTGGTACCTGGCATGCATACTCCCCCGCTCTTCTACGGGACGGCGGCAATAGTGGTACAGAATTATCCACTATATTGCCGCTCTTCTACGGGACGACGGCATTAGTCTAGTGGAGAAAATTATCCACTAATGTCGATCTTCTAAGGGACATCGACATTAGTGGTAGAAAAATATCCACTAATGTCGATCTTCTACGGGACATCGACATTAGTGGTAGAAAAATATCCACTAATGTCGATCTTCTACGGGACATCGACATTAGTGGTAGAAAATTATCCACTAATGTCGATCTTCTACGGGACATCGACATTAGTGGTAGAAAATTATCCACTAATGTTGATCTTCTACGGGACATCGACATTAGTGGTAGAAAATTATCCACTAATGTTGATCTTCTACAAGTACGAGACATCGACATTAGTGGTAGAAAATTATCCACTAATGTCGATCTTCTACAAGTACGGGACATCGACATAAGTGGTAGAAAATTATCCACTGATGTCGATCTTCTACGGGACATCGACATTAGTGGTAGAAAATTATCCGCTAATGTCGATCTTCTACGGGACATCGACATTAGTGGTAGAAAATTATCCACTGATGTCGATCTTCTTCGGGACATCGACATTAGTGGTAGAAAATTATCCACTGATGTCGATCTTCTACGGGACAGCGACATTAGGGAGATCCGGGTAGAGTCGTGTTTCCACTAAGTTTCCCTTTTCATAACGAAAATTTTAGTGGATGCGAAACTCAATATAAAATCGGAACTTAGAGATCCGGCTTGACTTTATACAAGGGAAATTTCTACTTTATTCTACGACAAGGATTCCTACTGAACACCAAGTAGGATTCCGCTTTGAGTTCCTTTTTCATCGTATGCTGTTTGTGCTTTTCTCGCCAGATTTGGATTGCTGAGCACTGTCGTTTCTATCATTGGATTCGCCGTATCAATATTAGTCTATTATCTAGAAGGTAGTGAGTCGTTTAGCCGCTACATCGCCGGAATTGCAATCGTCGTCATGGCAAATGAGTTGTGATATTGATTTTTACTTGAGTGCGCACAAAAGAACGCGCGAAATTTAGAATGAATTCGAGGACAAGGATTCCTCCGACACGTCAAATAAGATTCCGTACAAGGGTTCATTGATGTCAAAAACCTGTTGGTGCTTCGTTCTCGACCGATTTAGATCTCTGAGCACTGTCGTTTCTTTAGGTGCATCCGCCATGTCAATATTAGTCTACGTGTGATTGTTGGTCCGAGGTGTAGACTCATAAGCATCGGTATGGCAATCGTCGTCATGGCGAGAGAGAGATGACAACATTTTCCTGCAGAGACCGACTAATTCGAACGCTTTTGTTGACAGCTTTGTTTTCAAGTACTAAGTTCTGCTTTGGTCTACAGAAATATGGTGCAACGTGGAACTACGAATGCAATAAATTGAACACGTGTAACGGAATCTTGAATAACAGAAACTTAGTGGAAAGAAGCGGCTCCTAATTTCCACTAAAGGCCCAAAAATCGACCTTTAGCGGAAATTGCGAAACAAGAGTCACTAATTTGTTTCCGTTATTTTGACTCATAACCGGTTCTGAGTCCAAATAACAGAAACTTTAGTGGAAACACGACTCTACCCGGATCTCCCTATTAGTGGTAGAAAATTATCCACTAATGTCGATCTTCTACGGGACATCGACATTAGTGGTAGAAAATTATCCACTAATGCCGCTCTAGTAGCATTTGTACCAGGTACCTGGTGTGCATACGGATCCGATTAGAATGCAAGGAAATGACGTCAACATTTTCGTCACAGTAATGAAGCTGCGTGGGACCATCATGTAGAGCACCAGTGACACGCGTAGGCCGAAGAAAACATGGAATCTTTGTTTCTCATTTCTTTCATGGGTTTTCCAGTACGCCTGCCCACCCTTTGTTCACGCCAGCCAGTTAATTTTTGAAATTTGTTATGCGTGCAACAGCATACTTGATACGACACTCCGTTGCGTTGTATGATAACCGAATGATTTGAATTGGTAACTCGTACAACGCAGCGACATTAGTGTTTTTTTTTCTACCAGTAATGTCGACGCTTGTACAACGCGGCGACATTGGTGGATTTTTTTCTACCACTAATGTCGACGCTTGTACAGCACGGCAACATTAGTGGATTTTTTTCTACCACTAATGTCGACGCTTGTACAGCACGGCGACATCGACATTAGTGTGATTTTTTTCTACCAGTAATGTCAACGCTGGTACAACAAGGCGACATTAGTGTGATTTTTTTCTACCACTAATGTCGACGCTTGTACAACACATCGACATTGGTGGATTTTTTTCTACCAGTAATGTCGACGCTTGTACAACGCGGCGACATTCGTGGATTTTTTTCTACCAGTAATGTCGACGCTTGTACAACAAGGCGACATTAGTGGATTTTTTTCTACCAGTAATGTCGTCACATGTACACGATGCGCTGCGCAAAAACACAGCGGCACTTACGAGAATTCAGTGCGTCAGTTGCGCAAACGTCATCAAAGAACATGTTTTTCAGAAATGCACTTCAGAAATTCCTGTGTATTATTTGCCATCTCATTGTTAGCGGACGTTGAAGGATCAACGCGGAAACCTTTGTGAGGCGTAGTACAGTTGTGAAAAAGGACACCGCTAGCCGTGACATTGTTCATGGTAGCAGCAGATCCGAGATCAACGGGGAAACGATCATGAGGCGTAGTACCGTTGGGAACAACGACAGCGAGGAAACCTTTGTGAGGCGTAGTACAGTTGTGAAAAAGGACACCGCTAGCCGTGACATTGTTCATGGTAGCAGCAGATCCGAGATCAACGGGGAAACGATCATGAGGCGTAGTACCGTTGGGAAGACCGACAATTCCGCTATCTTTGATGTTGACAGAGCTGAAAAGCGGCTTCCAACACGTGTACAAATCAAGGAACACTAGTTCGAGTTGCAGAGTCCAGGTGGCGTACAACTTGTCAGGACAGTACGGCTATCCTCGAAGCAAGCAGGCAATGAAACGCGATAAAGCAAAGAAGAAGAAGATAGATTGCCTGCAGACCATTTCTTCATCACCACGGCATGCACTGTGCAAAGCCTTCTTCTTGAGCAGTAGACCTATCTTCTATAGTGGAACACTGGACACAACTGCAATCCTTCCAGGTAATGTGGGTAATTCAATTGTTCTAACGGTCGCTGAAAATCTGCAAGTTGTTGACACTATTTCTGGAGCCCGTTTGGAATCGGCATGTGGAGACACTGTATTCACATTGATTCCAAGACAGGCTGCCATCAACAAGTTGACGCATGTCCACAAAACAATCATCTCGCTATACGCACTAGAGGACGCAAAAACGAAAGCTGAAGTTCGAGGAAAGAAAAGAGTTACAATTGCAGAAACGGATGGAAGGTACACCACTGTCGGTCTAAAACCTAACAGAGGTACACCCGGTATTATAGACTCTTGGCCAAAGAAGTTAAGCGTGTGCGCCAAGAAAAATATTTGCAACTTAATGGCTAGATGCGAAGAAGTTGCAAAAGGGTACATACCCTCAAATGCAATGCGAGGTCTGCGAATTGCACAACTCCTTGTCGATTGGCCAGAGATGGAGGGAAGTGCATCGCAGCCTATCTGGAGAAGTCTTGCCTGTGGAAAGAACTACTACTTGAATTCACATTTGGACGATGATTTCTTTTATTCGTTGACTACCATTGCTTCCGAATTTGGACTTCAAGAAGATGTTGATAAGTACAGATTGGATGCAAAAGTCTGCAACTACTTCACATTTGCAGAACAAGGGATAGCTGTCGCGCTGAGACCGGGAGATATGCTTATTTTCAATCCAAGATATCACCACTGCTTGTCATCACGCACGGACTCTTACCAATGTAAGGATGTTTTTTGTCTATCCTTATATCTAAAAACTGCAGTTGTAGGAGGAAATGACAACTCACAGCCCTGAATAACAACGTTGTTTGTTGCAACCTGAATAATCTGCAAATTATCGAATTGGTAGCATAAAATCCACTCATGTGGCCATCGTGTACATGTGCCAGCGTCGACATTACTGGTAGGAAAAAATCACACTAATGTCGATGTCGCCGTGCTGTACAAGCGTCGACATTAGTGGTAGAAAAAAATCCACTAATGTTGCCGTGCTGTACAAGCGTCGACATTAGTGGTAGAAAAAAATCCACCAATGTCGATGTGTTGTACAAGCGTCGACATTAGTGGTAGAAAAAAATCACACTAATGTCGCCTTGTTGTACCAGCGTCGACATTACTGGTAGAAAAAAATCCACTCATGTCGCCGTGCTGTACCAGCGTCGACATTACTGGTAGAAAAAAATCCTCTCATGTCGCCGTGCTGTACAGCAAGAGTCGACATTACTGGTAGAAAAAAATCCACTAATGTCGCCGTGTGGTACAAGCGTCGACATTACTGGTAGGAAAAAATCACACTAATGTCGATGTCGCCGTGCTGTACAAGCGTCGACATTAGTGGTAGAAAAAAATCCACTAATGTTGCCGTGCTGTACAAGCGTCGACATTAGTGGTAGGAAAAAATCCACCAATGTCGCCTTGTTGTACAAGCGTCGACATTAGTGGTAGAAAAAAATCCACGAATGTCGCCGTCGTGTACAAGCGTCGACATTACTGGTAGAAAAAAAAACACTAATGTCGCTGTGTTGTACAAGCGTCGACATTACTGGTAGAAAAAAATACACTAATCCTGCCATCATTGATAACAATACCCGATTTTGTGCAACTACCGTAAATAAGTCCTAAGTGTAACGCCGGAAATACGATGCGTACCATACATCTATGACGCAACATCGCCTCAACCACACCAAGCAGAAACTTTTGATTTCTTCACTTTGCCTACCGGGCATGACGACACCACTCCCCCAATGGGTGGTGGTTTCTCGGATGCAAGGTTTGCCTTTTCGACAGAAATAAGCTTGTCCAGAGCTTCCTCGACCGCTAGTCCACGCTCTCGGCAGTTTTTTGATGCTGCAACAATACTCACTAACTCCTTTACTCTTGGCATGAACATGTCGTATGGATTGTAGAACAAGGAATCTGGGAACTCGTCCTGGTGGTGAACACGTGATCCAAAGTCAATACAATCACTTTCCACTTTGGATTCAATGAGCCAGGCATCATCGTCATCATCGTCCTGGTAATCGTCACCACTGCCACCATCATAACAGTCATCACACAATTCATGCTGCAAATGAACTTCTTGGGACATGGACATGGGAACATTTGTTGAACTGTGCTTAAGGGCAACCATCACCTCATCCCGTGAGTAGTTTATTACCCGGTTGATTACGGAGTCTTTTTTGAAAAGTAATGCTAGGCAGCGTTCTGTTGCATTCCGAAATGTATCGTTCGAATTCTGTCCAAATTGATACACGCGACGAAATGATGAAACTGTGTGGTCATAAGTCTTTTCTGAGAAGGTAGGTCCTTGGCACTCATTTCGCCTAAGTGAGTCCAACTCTCTTTTTATGTCGGCCTCAGTGGATGAGCAATCATGGACGTTCTTCATTGCAAAGTACAGATACGCTTTCCACCAACGTACTGAAATGTCGTGGTGAGTGATCATGGACTTGGCGGCATAGTACATCTTTACATGTACCAAATGCTGGCAGACCATGCCATTGCATTCAAAGTATTTGCAGTCACATAGGAGACAGCCTCGATCCTGGAAAGAATGCAAAGAAACGGTGTACACTCTATGAAAACGGGGTACCAATGAATGCACCTCCCGTTCAACAGACCTGACAACAAGCCACGTGTCTTTGCTTGTTCTCCAAGATGCATAGTTCTCGCACTCCCGAATAGCAAATTTCAACATGAATTCTGCTGGGAGAGTAATGTCGTTCACAGTCAGGGAGGTACTCCATGTTGCTCTTCCAAGCAACGCGGTAGCTAGATGACGACGATAGAGGTCGAACTTGTTACAATCCATATCCAGCTGAATTTTGGCCGATTTGTCAATTGCATGCTGTGGAAGTACACGGGAAGGACCAGATTTGATGGCGTGATTGGTCCCTTCATGACCAGAGTTCGTGGTGGTCTCAAAGTGCCTAATGCCCTTCCGCAAGTAGAAACAATAACTTTGCTCATGTGGGATGATACAACCACGGATGAAGTCCAACAGTTTCTCTCCACCATCATCGCCGAAAATGGCCTTCACAACATCTGACTTCAAATAAGTAATTAATAGGGCCTTACTTCTGTAGTCACAGTGATCATGTTAGGTACAGTCAACGACATACATGTGGAGACCAAAATAGTGTGACTTACACTTCATATTCTTCTTTCGAGTCTACCCCGCGGCGCATCCAGCTATATAGCCAGTTTTGAATTACTCTCACCTGACTTCTTGCAGAATCTCTCTTTGCGAAAGCCTAAACCTCTACATTCTCGTCTCCAGCCTTGATGAACAAGATGCCATCCACAGCGACTACGAACTGCGTTGACAAAATATGTCGCAATTGCGTAGTCGACCTGCGCCATTTCTTGGGAGTCGCCATCTGTCATGACAAGCTTAACCAACCGCAATGTTTGAGTACCTAAGAGCACAGGAAGTGCTTCTTGGAATAACCAACGGAACAACCAAGATCTTTCATTTGGGGCAAAGCATCTGACCACTACCATCACATTTCCGTCCGAATCCTTGACCGAAAGTGTAAGCAAGGGTCTGCTTTCATTGTTTGTCTCATGTGTCCCATCAATGCAAACGACTTCTGGAAAGGCTTGAAAGAGACGTCTACCATCTGGCAACACCCAGCAACATGCAATAAGAATGTCCTGGTCGTCCCTTGCTCCAACTGCGTGCCTACTTCTCTGGGCATATTCCTTGAAATCGGCTGTCTCTGTGACCTCCAGAGGTACAGACTTATGGGTTGGGGCGCTTTCCATTGTGGTCACCATGGAAAGGCTGGTTAGATTAACCCCATCATCAACAGGATTGCCTTCAGTTCGTGCCGCCTTGCGATTTTGACCACGAATTTCTTTCGTATTCCCGTTATGATACAGACAGACAAATGATGCGCCAATTTTTTGGAGATAATTCAGCATACTGTCTGACGGTGACATGTCAGAGGGTAGTGCAGCACCCTGAGGTGACGAATCCATTAAATCTTGTGCCATTCGGGAGAAACCTTGAACATAAGCCATCTGTCCGCGTGTAAACAGCTCACCAGTACTGCTTCGGGTGAACAATGCAGCTTGTGAGGGCAGGATATTGGCAGCAGCCATTGCAGCTGCATTTTCCAGGGTTGGGGCGTCCAGAAAACGTTTGCGATTGGTTATCTCGTTACGAGACATGGGTGGGTGACCCCTATGCTGGTTGTCTCCAACCCCACAGACTAGATGAAAGCTGTACTGGTCCAGTCGGATGACAATTTTGGCAGAACAAGTGCACCTTGTATCGCGTTGCGTGCAATTACGTCGTCGCAATGCCTTTCCTGAGTTATTGGAACCACGAGAGTTTTTTGTCACCAATATAGGTTGTCACACGATAAGCATCGGCTTGGGCACCATCCAAACGCTGATGATACTTTCGGCCGTTACTGCACAACAAAACACGTTGGTCCTTGCAGGCTTTAGCACTACTTCCATTAGATATCAGAGCACAGTTACCATGAGATCTGGCGGCTTGGCATAAATCAGTGATAAGTTTTTGGCCTCCAGAATCCTTGCCGAATCCTCCCACAGTAGGGTACAGCAATGGACTGAAGCGCACAATAAACTTCATGGGGCCTTTGTATACGGAACTAGTAGTGTACTCGAACAGGTCGTGCTTCGTTTCCGATGAGGCACAGAAATCTTCGGAAGGTAAGCAAAGGTGTCCATTGAATGGGAGCGACCCAATCCACGTTGCAGTCTTGAAAGCAGTTAAAAAAGCATCCACAGGCTTTGTAGGGGAAACTACTAACTCGTCTGGATCCTAAAGGCAGGAAAACGAATGGAGAGAGCATCGTGTGAGCATCGAAGAGTATTTTGGGAAAGCAACACGGATTGAAGCAACAAAAACAAACGAACCATGGTGTGGACCATAAAAGGTTGAACCTGTGGTAAATTGTGGCGGAAATGTTGTGGGTATTCAATGTTATAATCACATTAACAGACGAATATTTTTATTACTGTTCAAACAAATGTCGGGCAGATTTATGTTCCTTATCCATGACGAAGTTTTGACTAAGGTTGCTTGAAAAATGGCTCCTGTTGAAGCGAAAAAATGAAGATTCCAAAAAGTCAAATTCTGCGACAAAAAATGTTGACGTCATTTCCTTGCATTCTAATCGCTTCCGGTCTTCTACCGGACGGCGGCATAAGTGGAGAAAATTATCCACTAATGCCGCTCTACCGGTAGTAGCATTCGTACCAGGTACTTGTACCTCGTACCTGGTATGCATACTCCCACACTCCCACAGATCGCGGTATGGTATACATGTATGCACAAATTGGATGCAAATTGAATTTCAAACAAACATTTAAAACCACCCACATGGTGAACTGTCATAAACGATCTCTACTATCGGTAGTAGTATAGGTCTACGTATTTGAATTGCTGCTGTCCTGACAACAGGCTGGGCCGGCGTATTGGAAACCCATGAAAGAAATGAGAAACAAAGATTCCGTGCTTTCTGCGGCCTACACGTGTCACGGGTGGTCTACATGACTGTCCCACGCAGCTTTATTACTGTGACGTAAATGTTGACGTCATTTCCTTGCATTCTAATCGGATCCATGCTTGGAGTACGGCTGTTCCATGTACTTGTACCTGGTACCAGGTACCAGGTACCAGGTATCCATACTCCATACTCCATAATGTAATATGCACATAATACAGTACCTGGTACCTGGTACAAGTACCCCGAGTACCCAGTGGAGTATAGTAGTATAGAGTATAGAGTATAGTATTCTGCTCGGAATTTTTTGCATACGCATACGCCAGATACGACGAAAATTTAGGTGTCGTATGTCGTATGTCGTTTGCATGTACCGTACGTTTAACTTTTCTTCCGTGAGCTGCGAGCTGCGAGTGAGGATTGACCACCGATTGTGATGGACAACTGCACCTGACGAAACCTATTGCTCCACATTCTTTTTTTTCTCCATGATCACAGTATTACTCACAATTCACATTTGCAACGTCTCTATCATATCGGACACGTCGCACTCAACAACCTCACATCATCGCTGCAACGACTAGACGAAATAATGGGAGTACGGGGCCTCACGACTGTGCTGGAACAGCATGGTTGGATCCCATCAAGGAAAGGTTGCATCGCTCCTCTGTGGCGAGATGATTCCTTTCCAATGGAGCGCATTGAACGCCTTCCAGCAGGTTCAACCTTGGCAATCGATGGCAATGGCTTGGCTCATTATCTTTTTGATGTCGCCTATTCTAGACATTGGGAGAATCTGGGTCTAGTGACGGAACGTCCGAACTCTGGAATCGACTGCTCATGTCCACAGGAGTTGACACAGGAAACGATTGTACAATGTTTGCCTCAATCGGTACCTCTGCAAATCTTGGATCAAGTTGTTCGCGAATTCGTTCATGCACTTTCCTCTTCCGGTATGACACTTGTCGTCTATTGGGATGGTAAATTACGTCGTTTCAAGGCGGCAACTGCCAAGGAGAGACGGGCGTCGCGGGCCGAGAAGTATTCACACTTGCGTCAATATTGTCAATTTGGATCGCTTCCATTTCCGAAACCATGTTGTCGCCGCAATTTTCAATCAAGCTTCCCACCATCGAACTTGATTGTCGAACAAGTTCGATCAACGCTACGTAGCATCACTTACATTCAACACATACAGTGCACAGAAGAAGCCGACGCTGAGGTCGCACGAGCGTCCAGTGAATCAATCGGGACCTACTGCGTCGGAATGGATTCCGATTTTTGGCTCTTTCGGGATACCAAATATGTTCCCATCTCTACAATTCGTGCCTCGACGACGTTAGTGACGGCAAGTGTGATGACACGGGACGATGTGGCGACCTTACTGCATCTACCATCTAGTGAATCTATTGTCGAGTTAGGGATCCTCCTGGGCAATGACTATATCAAGAAGAAGGAAACATTAAGCCAATCGTTCAAGAATGCAGAAGAAGCCATTGAATTTCTGCAGTATCAGACAGCGGATTATCGAGTGACAGCTACGTCGAAGCCAGTCCAATTGGCGCTGGACTTCATTCGAGCACTCTATTCGTTTGCATGCCTCGATGACTTTCCGATCGATCCATTGACAGACGACGATGAAGACGATGGCAACTCCGACCATCCTGTGCTACCAGCCTCTCTTGACTTGTCTCTCGTTGCCATGGAGCCAATTGAGTTCTCCCTGCGAGATGTTATGCTTCGTCCCCTTCAAGCCTACGTCGATCAAACAACAGACTCAAACTCTGCCGTCATTTCACAGTTACATCTCGATACCTACATCGAACTCAACAAGGCTTTGGAACTCAATTTGGACAGGAGAACTCCGTCTGCTGGAGCTTCGATACACAGACCAACTTGGGAGGATATTTTGGCTTCTTACGCAATTGAACGTACTCTGGCGCATATCTTTGGCAGATATGCCGGTGCACCTGTCGTGCGATACTCGTCGCCCATGAAGATGTTTGATGCACTTTCCTTTCAAAACATGATGAATGCGGCAAGAAAGTTGTCGGAAGAACATGCAGCCGCGTTGTTGCCTGCTGCACCTGCTCCGAAGGCCAACGGAAACTTAGTCAAGGTTAAACAAGCGACAGCTACTACAAAGTCGAACGGGACTGTAGTAAAGGCTGAAAAAGCCAAACCTGTCGCAAAAATAGTGGAAACGCTCAAACTCCCGATTGATGATTTCGAAGAAGAGATTCTTCGCACGATCAGAAACCATCGCGTTACTATCATTCAAGGAGAGACTGGATGCGGCAAATCCTCACGTGTCCCCATCATGATCCTTCGAGCACCCGTACCCCACGACGCCTTGAACGAAGTGAAAATGTTCATCTCTCAACCGCGCCGCATTGCAGCAAAAGCTCTTGTCGAACGCGTGCGATCATGCGAACCAGACCTCCAACACAAGATCGCACTTCGCATGGGACACGGGGAACGAGAATATGAGACTACGCAAACCAGGGCTTGGTTCGTTACGACAGGATACCTGGTGCGAGTCTTGGCGAATCATCCGGAACGCTTTAACAATGTGTCCCATCTTATTGTTGATGAAGTGCACGAACGCTCTGTCGATTCGGATGTGTTATGCCTACTCTGTAAACGATTGCTCACTACCAATAAGACTATCCGTCTGGTACTCATGTCCGCAACCTTGGCCGCCAACATGTATGCCGATTACTTTGATGTCACGGAGCCTCCTATCAAAGTTGGTGGACGTAGATTTCCAATACAAGAATTCTTTATCGAGGATCTCATTTCAAAATTCAAGTTCCCTGCGAAAGACCAGAAGACGGCAAAGACAATAAAAGAGCAATGTGAGAAGAGCAGATGCAAACAGGAACCTACTAACCACTATATGGAGGGCTTGTATCAGCTGGCTGTCCGAACTACTGCGGCTGTTGGCCAACCGGGGACTTCTGTACTCATCTTCGTACCAGGAATGCATGACATTGTGTCAATCATTGACTTGATTGAGCAACTCTACGTTCCAGGAGCTAATTTCACTTGCTTTCCAATTCACAGTGATGTTCCTTTCGAAGAGCAAATGGCTGCCTTTGACACACCGGCGGTGGATGAAATCAAAGTCATTATTGGCACCAATGCTGCCGAATCTTCCATCACTCTCCCCGATGTGGATCACGTTATTTGTTTAGGACTTCAGAAGCAAATAGTCTATAATCCGGCGACTCACAGGCAACTTCTAACCCCGGCGTGGATCAGCCAGGCGAGTGCAATTCAACGCGCAGGACGAACAGGCCGAGTTAGGAATGGCAACGTATATCGGCTTTACACGCGAGCAGCGTTTGAAGATTATATGGCCAAATTTGAGGTTGGGGAAATGTCACGAATGCCGCTCGATTCTGTCATTTTGGATCTGAAGCAGATCCTACACGAAGAAACGACTCCTGTGTTGCTCGAGTGCTTGGAACCTCCCGAGTTGCGAACAATCGAACGGTCCTTCGAGAGCTTGCACCAGCAAAAGTTTCTTTCAACGCCTGATGACAGTGGGGACATCACAAACCTTGGAAGTTTTGTGGCGAGTCTTGGCATCGACCTACTGCTGGGCTCCTTGATAGGTCTTGGGATCCAATTTGGAGTCGGAGCCGAGGCGATCGAAATCGCAGCAATCCTTTCGTTTTCCAAGAGTCCTTGGATCATAAGCAATCCACTATTTCACGAATCCCCGGAGTTCAATGGTAAGTTCACTCGCAATAGAATCTAGAGCTCCAATCATCATGACTCCTGAATGCTAACTTTTGTGCGAAGACTTGACGTCTAAAACATTCACTTCTCGGTGTCACTTCGATGCAAACCTATACTCGGACCCCCTTGCCATCATGAACCTTATCTGGGAATACGAGAGGGCTGCCCACAACGGGAAGTTTGGCTGGAAATTCAGTCTAGCGATGGCACGTGTCAAACGACTCGTGGCTACTCGCAACAGCATTCGTAGTCGCGTGGCTCAGTTTATTGGCGGCGACCCTTCAAGTTTTGCAGTTCAGGATCCTCCATCTCTTATGCCACACTCGAAGGTTGTCCTTCTTCGAATTGTTCTGGTGTGGGTCCTGCATGACAATCTC
This sequence comes from Fragilaria crotonensis, assembly GCA_022925895.1. Taxonomy (NCBI): domain Eukaryota; phylum Bacillariophyta; class Fragilariophyceae; order Fragilariales; family Fragilariaceae; genus Fragilaria; species Fragilaria crotonensis. The sequence continues at coordinate 87,724 of JAKSYS010000146.1, forward strand.
ATCCAGTCGTTTCAAGTTCCCACAGTATCTGACGATTCTGTGATTATAACCATGAGGAAGAACCTGATAAAGGATGAACAGCTCAAGCAAGTGCTAGATGAGACTCGTCACCCTTATCTCCTTGTGACTAATCAGGAGACGGAACAGAAGGGCACGTTTATTCGCAGTAATTGCAGCGAAGACTTCTTATCGTTCCTAGTTGCATTTGAGGACAGATTCATCTCTTATTGTGCGGATAGCGACTTCAGAATGGCATGGTATCGCGTTGACAGTGAAGTGTTCGTGCTCCTTATTGCTGACGTTGTTGCCAAATCGTCAAGCTTTATCCAAATGAAAGAAGATGTGCTTGCAGGTTTTGACGAATCCTACGCGACGGCGACTGCTAATATTGGCAGCAATCACAGAGGTAGAAACGGTCGTCCTTGTGGGCTGTGGAAGGTGGAACATATGGAACATCGAAACGGGAACCCTCAAAATGACGACAAATGCCTTCACTTTGTGAGGTTAACAACAGACCGAAAAGAGAAAATCAAGGAGCTCGCAAAGTTTCTTAAGATTAAATCCCTTCAAACCGCGCATGTTGAGAAGACATTGTCGTGTCACTTCTTCGCACCTACCTTTGGAAAGAAAAAGGGCGATGTGTCCACTGGTTTTTCCTTATTTGTCCGTGGCCAAGGAAATCAAGTCTCACGGCTTGATGCTATGGACCTCTTCTTGACAACTGAGTTGGAAATGTCTTCCAGAGAAAGTGAGCGACCAACACAAGAAGTCCGATTCAAGATCGTGCCAAGTCTACCTCTTGGCTCCGTGAAAAATGGAACGATGCTCAATGGGACAATTGCTGCTTCGTCGAGCTGGACGAGACCACTCCTAAATGACATCCCAGAAGGAGCTCGAATATTGTCCGTCGTCGCATCAAACCGACGACCAGATCATTACATCAACTTTTCCGCGTCAGAAGGTGAGGACGATGAAGTTATCAAGGTCGAAATGAGTCGAACAGAAAGTAGAATTGGAGAAAGATGGATTTCATTCCCCAACTGCAAGAGTGTATTCGTCGATGTCAACTGCGTCCCTGCAGCGTCACTGTCGATGGATGGTCCTATTGAAGTGTTTGCGGTTGCCGGGGATTCCCTTGAGTTAAAGGGTGGTCGGCTTAGAGTTTCAGGGCTGACACTTCTTCCTCCTGGACGACTATTTCTTCTGCTTTGCATGAAAACATTCGGCCTGCACCCTGAAAAAACATGGTTCGGAGATGAAGACGCGGAACTTGACCAGTGCTTAGTGTGGCTACAAAAGGCGAGAGGGAAAGTCTCGCTGGGAAACATTGCGTTGGATGAAATGGTCGATAGGATCGTGAGCGCGATTAATTTCCATGAATATTGCGGGAACCTTGGGGAGAACCTCGTCTGCTATCCAGAGTTTGTCGTCAGACTTCTTTCAATCTTCGACCAGGTAGACGGTAACCCCTGTGCCCCGTGGGAGGGGTTGTTTGCGTCACCTAGAGAAGATGACAAGAAAACCTCTACGATGAAACTTGCCATGTCCATGAATGCAGCCCCAATCGCGATTGTCGCAAAATCCCCAAATCCTGTGGCAACTGGGGTTGATCTTTCCGCCGCCAACGTCGGGGCCGTTCGTATAAATAAGTCTGCGAATGAAGGTGTGACGATTTTGACCAAGAACAAAAAGAAGAAAACAAAGGGGAAAACGTCGGCGCCAACGAAATCCAAAGATTCCACCCAGTTGCCAGAACGCGAACAATCACCATCTCCCCCCCAAAAGAATGCAATTGAAGGAGTACATCTCACTCATTTCAACAGGAAAGCTCGTAAACTATCAGCAATCTTATTTTCCTGGAAGTCCGACCACCCTGACATTGTCGATCAATGTGATCTCCCCAGCACCAACGTATTGTCTTGCCTTGCGGAATACTACAACGAGGAGGTCCGAAACGCCGTTGAAGACGTGCCACTGCATGATGCCGCCGTCGTTCCACCACAATGGGCAATCTTTGTCGAAATCGCTGAAGCCTCCAGAACGAAGGCCGAACCAATTTCTCTTTCGCCAGATCAATGGCGAATCTTCCGGGTGCAAGGAAAGAATGGCATGGACTGGTATTCCGCAGCGTTTGTTGGTTCGTCGGTTCCGCTCCTTCCACTCGAAGGACGAGGCGTGACAAAGTCCTGGATGAAGAATGAGGTCGTTAAGCCTACCAAAAGTGAGGATGCAATGAGTTGCGTACCTCCCAATGTGGCCGGTCGCCTGACCCACTGGACAGCACGACTGACGAACAACGAATCCAAGCAAGAAACTATGGTACTGTTTCCAGACCTGGAGACGGCCGTCCGCATGGCAGCCGCCTACTGGTTGGAGCGGCAGTTTTATGATGGTCGTCGGCATTGGTACCAACTTGAACTGCACGATATGAAACAGAAACTTAAGGAGTTGGCTCGCAAGTAATGAGCGACAAGCATTTATGTTCTACCTCGATGTAATTCAGCTAAAGTAACTTCTGCCAAAGTACTCATTAGTTATACAGTTCTGAAGTCACTTCTCAGTTGGATATCCTTCTCCTGACTTCCAAACAAAATATTCTAACATTGTCGCGACATTACGGGGAGGGGACGTTCTCCTCTTCCTCCTCGTGCGATTCCTCCTTGGACGTCATCATTTTAATCAACTCACTGGTTTCCTCTCTAACAACACTGGCATCAGCCTGCCCGAAATCATGTAGCGCAAGTGCGGTATCCTTGACGAAGTCTCCTGTTTCTCGCATCACCATACTCACAACCTTGGGAGGTTCTCCAAAAACGCCATGCACGACTTGGCCCGCAGCCATGAGAGCATCATGAAACGAGTCGGCGAAGCCGCAATCTGATTTTGCATTCTGGAATGTTGCGCTTTCCTTGGAATCAACCGAGTCGTCATCCCCATTCGATAGATTTGGGTTCAGCTGAGTCTGATCACCTTCTTGCGTGGCTGCCATGTTTCAAGCAAAGTGGTTGATCCTTGATCCGATGCTCCTGCTCGTTTTAAGATGTTCGGGAAAAAAGTGCCAAGGGTCTGATACAGTACTGGTACAAATAAATAGGTGGTGCCATGCAGGTGCGCCGGGGAAAATGTTGCCCTTCTCCTTTCTGACATTGGCGAAGTTTGAAGTCCGTTGAGCGTTGGATCGCGAAATGCTCTTCTGCAGGGTATACGTGAGCCCAATAATCATATCAATCACATTTAGAATGGCCAACGACACTTTAGAATGAACGATATACCAATTTTTGCCCGAAAGTGTAAAGTTGGTGAACTCATTTCCGTTCGTTATATATCTGTTCGTCCTCATACTTGTAGGTTTAGTTTATTCTGAACCTCTCTTTCGAGCGTTCAGCGCCAAGTTACGTCATCAAATCAGGATAGTGAGCGTTCTATTTAGAGTTGATGTGCGCTTGAGAACAGGGAATCAAACAATGGGGTATACAGATTCTTATAAATCATTAACATCAAGTTTCGTGATTATATTCGGTAAACATTCCTGAAAAATAGCATGTAAAAATTGTTCGACGGATCACACACTATCAATTGCGCCTGATTTCATTATCCTAGATATACCTGGGATTTCGAAGGCAATGCTATTGCTTCGAACAACTGCCGTATGGGCTCTGGCGGCAATGGCAACGTCTGTTGCCGCCGAGGAGAATCGTCAATTGTCTGAATACAAGTACATCGATGACCTTTCAGGCTACTATGCATCCTACAAGACTTGCTTTCGCGTGAAAATCAACAACAATGACGATGATGCCGAAGGCGAATCGTACTTCTACAACGGCAAGTACTACGCAAAATACAAGAAATACGTTGCGTTCGACCTATGCAGCTCCTGTGGAAGTGGCTGTGATGAATCCACCGGATATGTTACTTCTTTGGATAAGTATGTCGAAGCCATGGCCGACTATGTTAAGGACTACTGCGAAGAATGCAGCCAGTGCCGACGCCGCCTGGAAGATGCCGAGGAAGACGCTGTCACTGTCGACTGTAGCACATGTACCAGTAAGTGCTCGCTTTATGCATCTTCTTCGGAAGGCGGATATGACGAAGCGAACTACTTGGAATGTCAAGCAGGTTATAATGATGGCAACAAGCAATACTACCAAGCGCCAACCTGCACTGACGGAAAAATTGTGATGGGGTTGTTTTACGATAACGAGTGCACTGTAAAGACCGACCAGAAGCCAGAAATGCAGTTCGACTACCATACGTTCAAAACCATTGAAAAAATGTGCGTCGCCTGCGCCAGTGGTGATGAGGTTTGCCTCTATGACGATTCGACTCATTGCCATGGCTCGACCGCTATGAAGGGTGACCAGGGAAATGATGTCTGCTCGAAGTACAGTGAGGCTGTCAGAACGGTCACATACTCTGCTCGCAAAAAGCAGTGGAATGTGTTTCCTGGAATCATGATATGCCTGGCCGTTGTGGGACTTGGGTGCTTCTTAGCCCACACCTATTATATTCGTCATCGAGACAAGAAGGCAGTACCCCTTGCAAACTTGGACCACGGTGCTGAAAACGAATCGTCTCTGCCAACATTGTCCTAAAGTTGGGGTAACGATGTAAATGTGATATGTAGGTCCTCGAATCATTTTGTTGTCTATCAAAACGAAATGGTTGTCCTGTTGTCTTAAGTGAACGTCAATATATATAATGTTAAAAATCAGAGGTAATCGTTCGCGAAGGAACGTAGCCTTAACCTGTATTGATGGCATGAGCTATGCATAACACTTTCTTGGATAGACGCGACATACAGCACGTATATACGCGGGAATATCACCGCATCGGAATGACGGTAGGTCACCTACGGATGGGTATGTTGGTATGTTTAATTGAAGAGTATTCTACCGCCTGTATTCTACCGCCTGTATTCTACCGCCTGTATTCTACCGCCTGTATTCTACCGCCTGTATTCTACCGCCTGTATTAGACCGCTGTATGACAGTAGAAATTGTATTTTAATGTTTAATGTATAATTGAATTAACCTTTAGGGTTAAGGGTTTATGATATTTTCGTGCTACCGGTAGAACCCCTGGTTTTGTAGGTCGTCAAAGCTGCCTTTTTGGGTCATTGTCGGTTAAAAACAGCCTACAAAACCTGAGAGGATTCGTCCCCCCAAATCGCTGTTACGTACAGTAGTACTAAAATTGTATGTAGAAATTTTTCTTCCCGGGAAGCCCAAGGTTTTGTAGGTGTCATTAACCTACAAAATCAAAGATCAATTTTCTATACATTATCGTAGTGTAGCTTCAGATTGACATTTTTCTGTCTGTGCCGTCAACTTGCCTGTACTACAGTAGCCAAGAGATCGCGATGTGTACCGGTGCCAGTACAAAACCATTGAATTTATGACTTGCTACTTGCTACTGTCCATTCCGGATCGATAGCTGGTACTACGGTAGTGTGTGGGACCTGCACTGCCGAACGTACATAGCCGTATACGCCTGTACCCTGTAGCCATTACCACCATTATTCTACAAGCTATGCTGTACTCCGGAGTCCGGAGTACCAGTACTGTGGACTGTGGAGTACAGTACGAGTACTCGGAGTCCGGAGTACTTGTACTGGAGTACATTTTACAAGTAGACTATGAGTACAGGAGTACAGTATTACGTGATATCATGTATTCATTACTCCGAGTATGACTTGCTGTCCAATCCGGATCGATAGCAGATATACGTAGCAGGTACGTACTGCGGTACTCGTAGTACGGAACCTGTACCGCCGAACGCAGCCGTATACTCCTGTACCCAGTACCACCATTATTGTACAAGCTATTCTCCGTATGCATACTGTGGAGTACTCGTAGTAGTACAAGTACTCAGGAGTACTGGAGACTGGAGTAGCCTATGAGTACAGTAATACTTCATATCATATTCATTTATTTTTATATTGAATGCACCTGTGGTGCATCGCAGTCAGGCTCCCTGGGTGAATTGTTCCCAGCTGTTGGGCATGCCCGTATGTAAAACTTGTACCAGCATAGTGTAGGTTCAATATGACCTACAAAACGGAGTGTGAAGTAGAACCCCTGGTTTTGTAGGTCGTCAAAGCTGCCTTTTTGGGTCATTGTCGGTTAAAAACAGCCTACAAAACCTGAGAGGATTCGTCCCCCCAAATCGCTGTTACGTACAGTAGTACTAAAATTGTATGTAGAAATTTTTCTTCCCGGGAAGCCCAAGGTTTTGTAGGTGTCATTAACCTACAAAATCAAAGATCAATTTTCTATACATTATCGTAGTGTAGCTTCAGATTGACATTTTTCTGTCTGTGCCGTCAACTTGCCTGTACTACAGTAGCCAAGAGATCGCGATGTGTACCGGTGCCAGTACAAAACCATTGAATTTATGACTTGCTACTTGCTACTGTCCATTCCGGATCGATAGCTGGTACTACGGTAGTGTGTGGGACCTGCACTGCCGAACGTACATAGCCGTATACGCCTGTACCCTGTAGCCATTACCACCATTATTCTACAAGCTATGCTGTACTCCGGAGTCCGGAGTACCAGTACTGTGGACTGTGGAGTACGAGTACGAGTACTCCGGAGTCCGGAGTACTTGTACTGGAGTACATTTTACAAGTAGACTATGAGTACAGGAGTACAGTATTACGTGATATCATGTATTCATTACTCCGAGTATGACTTGCTGTCCAATCCGGATCGATAGCAGATATACGTAGCAGGTACGTACTGCGGTACTCGTAGTACGGAACCTGTACCGCCGAACGCAGCCGTATACTCCTGTACCCAGTACCACCATTATTGTACAAGCTATTCTCCGTATGCATACTGTGGAGTACTCGTAGTAGTACAAGTACTCAGGAGTACTGGAGACTGGAGTAGCCTATGAGTACAGTAATACTTCATATCATATTCATTTATTTTTATATTGAATGCACCTGTGGTGCATCGCAGTCAGGCTCCCTGGGTGAATTGTTCCCAGCTGTTGGGCATGCCCGTATGTAAAACTTGTACCAGCATAGTGTAGGTTCAATATGACCTACAAAACGGAGTGTGAAGTAGAACTCCAACACTCCAACCATCATCAAAAGAAAGCTGTTTTGTGTGAAATTGCATTGTCTTCCCGCAAAGATTCTGCCACTCAGCATGTAAGTATTGGTAGAGTGTGCAGAGTGCACTAATTGACAAGATAGCGTTTAGAATGCAGACCAAATCTGAGATCTGGAAGCACTAGTAGCTAGTATGGGGATGTTTACCAGCCACACACTGTTGATGATGGTACCAATCAACAGCACAAAGCTTAGTCAAAGTAGGAGCCAATTATTGCAGCATCTGGGCAGAGAGAGAAGCAGCAGAGAGACATGTAGTTGATGGTATTGGTAGCTAGAACTATTGTTGATCTCCTATCATAATACCTTTGCTCTCACCTCACCATTGAGTAGCACTCGGGTGAAACAGTACTATGATAAAAGCCGTGTACTGCACGTACTGTTCTACTCAATACTGTACTGTAGAGCTGTATTATACCATGTGGTATTATATGGTATTATACGGTATAATACAGCTTCCCATTTCAGAAATGGTATAATACCCATCGATAGGTAGGTCCTCCCATCACAGATCCATAGATATCATACCGCTGTGGCCTCATGCAAAATTTACCTCATCCTTGGGCTCTTGGGCGCTCAAAAGATGCATCATGCAACGAACTAACTCGTCGTCATGACCTGTGCTTGATTATCAAATCCAAGCAAAAAAATGCCCGGGAAGTCGAAAGCATTGTAGCAAACATCGCAATTGATTCCCTGGTTGACGCATGCTGGCATTTATCGGTGCAATGGTTCTTACAAACACTGGCAGAAGTATATTATTCAATTTCCAAGACATCGAACCTTAGATTTTGAAATGCAATCACCCATCAGCAGTTGAAGTGCACAAGTTTGCATGGGCTTGGCCAATTTCAAATGGGTATACATAGTAAAAAATTTGCAAATGGGTGATTGGTGACACATCCATTGTCCAGCCATCTCAATATATTTTTTTGCATTTCCAAGTCCAGGAGTGCCATCCTCAGTTTTTGCAACTCAACTTGAGTTCAGCATCAGTGCTGCTAGCTTGTAAGTTGTACGCAAGCTTGAAACACTTCATCCATCTTCAGCAAACATGTATGGTACTGAAGAAAAGTTTCAAGGGTGCCATCAACACCATCTATTCAATAGCAACAAACTCTGATTGTCAAGCCACTGGTGCTTCCTTGTCAGCCCATCTTGTGTGTGCTCCTAAGAATCCAACATACAGTTGCAGAGTCACAACAAAAAATGCTAGCACATTGCAGAATTCTGTGTCCTGAGGGGGTGGAAAGTGCTTGGTGATTTGTTCCCAATAGCTATTACGACAGCAATCATTGCTGGGTACTGGCTACTGGCTACTGGCACACATAGTCCTGCAGCTTGAACTGCACTCGCATACTGTACTACTGAATACTGTACAGTTGTATCTATACATTAGTGATTTGTACTCCGTATGGACTATGGACTAATTCCCAGAATAGTAGAGTTCTAGTACTTTACTCTAGTACATTCTACATTCTCACACGCCCACTGCTTTTTTGCCAGATAAGGGCATGTCTTCTTTTAGTTGACAGTAGTAGTACATGCCACGTACTCATAGTGTACTACACTTCATACTGTCAAATCCTGACTGCCAGTTTGCGAGTCCATAATTGTTTCTGTTTCTGTTTCTGTTTCTGTTTCTGTTTCTGTTTCTGTTTCTGTTTCTGTTTCTGTTTCTGTTTCTGTTTCTGTTTCTGTTTCTGTTTCTGTTTCTGTTTCTGTTTCTGTTTCTGTTTCTGTTTCTGTTTCTGTTTCTGTTTCTGTTTCTGTTTCTGTTTCTGTTTCTGTTTCTGTTTCTGTTTCTGTTTCTGTTTCTGTTTCTGTTTCTGTTTCTGTTTCTGTTTCTGTTTCTGTTTCTGTTTCTGTTTCTGTTTCTGTTTCTGTTTCTGTTTCTGTTTCTGTTTCTGTTTCTTCTTCTTCTTCTTCTTCTTCTTCTTCTTCTTCTTCTTCTTCTTCTTCTTCTTCTTCTTCTTCTTCTTCTTCTTCTTCTTCTTCTTCTTCTTCTTCTTCTTCTTCTTCTTCTTCTTCTTCTTCTTCTTCTTCTTCTTCTTCTTCTTCTTCTTCTTCTTCTTCTTCTTCTTCTTCTTCTTCTTCTTCTTCTTCTTCTTCTTCTTCTTCTTCTTCTTCTTCTTCTTCTTCTTCTTCTTCTTCTTCTTCTTCTTCTTCTTCTTCTTCTTCTTCTTCTTCTTCTTCTTCTTCTTCTTCTTCTTCTTCTTCTTCTTCTTCTTCTTCTTCTCTTCTTCTTCTTCTGTCTTCTTCTTCTTCTTCTTCTTCTTCTTCTTCTTCTTCTTCTTCTTCTTCTTCTTCTTCTTCTTCTTCTTCTTCTTCTTCTTCTTCTTCTTCTTCTTCTTCTTCTTCTTCTCTTCTTCTTCTTCTTCTTCTTCTTCTTCTTCTCTTCTTCTTCTTCTTCTTCTTCTTCTTCTCTTCTTCTTCTTCTTCTTCTTCTTCTTCTTCTTCTTCTTCTCTCTCTTCTCTTCTTCTTCTCTTCTTCTTCTTCTTCTCTTCTCTTCTTCTTCTTCTTCTTCTTCTTCTTTTCGTCTGTGCTGTGTCCATTTTCTTTTCAGACCGTCACAATGATGCGCTTCTTCTGTTCTGCACGACTTCCTGCTCCAGTCTTCCGGACATGACCAAAGTAGCTTTGGTCATATGTAGGACTACCGTGAAGCAGCAACTGGAGTACATATCTCCCAGATATCCTCTGAGAAGTACAAAGCCAGGACTGAATCTCCATAGCATTAATGCTCAATGGCTCTATTACGGCAGGTTGAAATTTCAAAGCTTGTACAACAAGCAAGTGACAATTCAGATCAACTTTGCATAGCATACTCAATTGTTTGGCACAATGATTTTTCAAGAAATCCAAGATGATTGTGACTTCCTTGAATACAGTACCATTAAAGCGGTTTGCTGTCCGGCCTTCAGGAACTTTTCTGCGATGCACAGTTTTTGATGTCGTGAGTCTGTGTCATCAAGCCCTACACCTCGTTTTGCAGAATCTATGCATAGCTACTACATTGAGAGGGCACTATGTGCTACATAACAAGCACATTAGAATCCCAACAAAGCCAACAAACAGATGGACAAGGACTCCAATGCATTTGATAGTAGGACATGCAAAGTAAGACAGCATGCATGCCCTCCATCCTTGTTCACATAGCTCATCAAGAAGACCGATTCTGCTATTGAAGTCAGAGAACTAGTACCTGGAGATATGATAGTACTAGCGGGAACTTTGCCTTCTTAATTCCTTGGCCCTATGTGGATTGTTAGGTTGCAGATAGTCAATGTAACCCTACCACCACGATTCACTCGGAGCGACCTGCAACTTTCATGTCATAGACTCCAGTCGTAAGACTTCACTCTGCTGCCACTTAATTTTCTGCCAGAACATGTTGTCCAAAGTAAGGCATGCCTTTATCGTTTGTTGTCATTGTTTTCTTGCATGAGCTATTTGTCGAATTTCTCCTGCTGGTCAATCTCGCAACTTCAGTCAAATCAATCATTTTTAGTGAGCAGACCTTCCACACCACCTCCACAAAGGTCCTTCAGCATGTCAATTTGCAAAAAGTCTTGAAGCTTTCACACCCATGGTTGCTTGAGAAATGGCTTCAAAGGGGGTGGATGGAGGTAGAATATGCTTTGACAAATAATGTCTCCAGTCATGGCTGGTAGCGAATACTCCAGTGTCGATATTTGATGGCAACCGGGTCCTCTTAAAAAAAGGTGTCGATTGTCGATTGTCGATATTTGTCAACTATGTTGAGAACGTAAGCGTTGATTTTTCTTAAAAATGTCGATCTTTATTGTCTGTAAGGATCGGCCTGAGTCGATATCAATATTTTGTTGATTGAACCAGTGAAGATGCGCATGCGTGATAGAGACGAACCCGGTTCCAGGTGAACCTCTAAAAACCGATACTACTAAGAACACCGGAAGACATGACAAATCCGGTTTGATTTATTTAACTGAAGAAGCACAGCAATGATCTGCGACCTGAGAAAACGACACAACCTGGGGGACATTCTGAAGTGTACCTCTGCCTTGTACTGATCAAGAAGTAGAAAACCGTAATGATATCCCGATTCTCCGGATGTCCCTTTCAAGGATAAGAACCGCATATGAGCCTCACGCCGAAAATAGTCATTTCGTCAATCTTGGTTGACCTTCAATACCGCGATCGAAAACGGTATTTACGGTGCAGGATAAATAGTTTTACCGGAGACAAGACCTCTGCAATATAGAGTTTCCCACGACGTTTCTGTTAGTTGCTCCGAAAAAACGTCGTTCCTTATCTGTAAAAGGTGTTGGTCGGATGCCGCTGACAATTGTCCCATAATGAATAGAATGATCAAATCTCCGAACTCGTGTTACAGTCATAGGTCATCCCGAGGAGAATTTCGCTGTATGAAAGTGAAGATGAAGGACACTCGAAATCACAATCGGATCTGCATCATCACGACGATATGCCACAAAATCTTATTTCAGTGATTTCCTGAAGGTTATTCTGTTTCCATCCATCGATCCATCCATCGATCCATCCATCGATCCATCCATCGATCCATCCATCGATCCATCCATCGATCCATCCATCGATCCATCCATCGATCCATCCATCGATCCATCCATCGATCCATCCATCGATCCATCCATCGATCCATCCATCGATCCATCCATCGATCCATCCATCGATCCATCCATCGATCCATCCATCGATCCATCCATCGATCCATCCATCGATCCATCGATTGATCCATCCATCGATCCATCCATCGATCCATCCATCGATCCATCCATCGATCCATCCATCGATCCATCCATCGATCCATCCATCGATCCATCCATCGATCCGTCCATCGATCCATCCCGACGCCTGCAATGAACTACGACAGCTACCCAAATAACTCTCCGAGCTCTCTTTCAATTACCTTTCACGATTCCATAGAACAATCCCAATTCCGCACTGACCCCCCTTCCCTCGCAAAACACAGAACAAGTTCCAGAAACGAAAATCCCGTTCCAACCATCTATAATCCAGTTACCCCTCCTATCTCGAGATCGACGTATAATATGCAGTTGAGCCCATGGGAAAACAAGGCATGTATCGAGGCTTCCTCGTTTTCAAGTGGTCTCTCGATGAGAGATGACTATCTCTCCATTCAACTTACGATTGCCAAGAGTGCATGAATCATGATACGACCCAGACCTTCCCAAGCCCGACAAGTGCTGTTCAGGGTAGACAATTCTCAACATGCAGAATCTAGTTATAATTGATTCAACCTATTGTATAGATCAATTTGAGTTGTTGATTCGTGCAATTCTGATACATCCATTTTCGATTACAAGCAAGTCACAAGCAAGAATGAAACCTGTCACCTTGTTAGTTTGGAACAGGTACGTGTATTCCCTTCGAAAGAATGGTGGTATCTCCTGGAATCCCTCAGGTAACTGGTAGACTCGAGTGTTCATCTGCAGGTCGAAACCCATGTGAAAACAAACTCCTAAGCAATTCATAATTGCATCAGCGTTGAGTCTAATACCGGTGTACGAAAATCTGGTAAGCACATGTACCACTGCGTTGGAAAGCATTTCTTGTCGCGATGGAAGTGGAATACTCGGTTTACGAAACAAATGACATACAATGATCACTTCATGTCCGCTGCGTTAGTCCAACACCATACCGATTCATCTGGTTGGTCTAACATGGCGAAAACTATCAATGCCATTACCACGTCGAGAAACGATGCCCATGCCTGCCAGGTGCCCTTGGTATCATCCTGTTCTCTAGGGAAGACACGAGTCATCGTGTCATAGTCGCAATGTCTAATCCATCAAAAGGGTTAGACGATATACTTGCAGTCTATAAGGATGTTCTTGCCTTCCCTATTCAGATTTCCGAATCAAATTCCAATAATCCATTCTCGATCAGCCACTATTCCGAGGTGAACCACCGAGGTGGACTCGCGAACGTGGGTAGATGAATTGCTCATTGGAACAACAACAGCATCCTCAAATTCTGATAATCCTAATGATCATTACCTCAGCTTCTTATACAAAAGGTAGCAATGGGGTGGATCGATTCTGCGATAGTAGTTCTCAACCATTTCTCCTTGCACGAAACCAAACCTGTCAGTGTAAAACCGAATGGCGTCATTGTTCGATATCTGCACGTGAAGCGCAATCTCGTCCACATTCGCCAACGAATCATCCTTGTTAACTTCATAGTAATCCAGAACGGACTGAATCAACTGCGTCCCGACCTCTCGTCCTCGATAGGCGGCTAGTACGCCCAACGTCATGATGTACAGGCGGCTCCGGGTGTCATCGGAAGGTAAGGGTTCTATCCGCGTGCACACAGCGCCAACCACAAAGCCACCATAATAGGCAAATTTATTGAGGCCCTCGTCCAGCCGAGAAACAATGTCTTTGTAGAAATTGTCATTGTATGATATGGGAAAACAGGACGCATTAACTTTGCGAAGGATTTCCACATTATTCTCTGAGATGGCCCCGAACTCGATCTTGAGAGCTTTCGGCATGATAATCGCGCACCTCTCGCCTCTCGAGACTTATAAGATTGTCGGTTCAAATGTTCTCCTGGAGAGATGTAACGGCGGGATAGGTCAAGAGGGGAAATTCGATACCGTTGTTGGCATTGGACGACGTCCTGTCCCTGATCAGAACGCAATTGCACATCGACCGAGGCGGTGGCGTCGCCACCAGCACAAAATTGAGGATGGTGAGACTACGAATGGTACCAGGTACAGTACTACAAACTACAAGTACTTGTAGTACTACCGGTAGTCTATGTAATAGAGTATTTCATAGGGGAAATTGCTATCGTACCTGTTATCTATTCCAAAAATTGAAAACACCTGTTATCGGCTATAATATACCCCCTCAAATGACAATAATAGCATGCTAACTTTTACTATATCAAAAACACCTATTATCTTTTTGCCATGTTTTCAATAGCACCATTTATGTTTTACACAACTTGCAATATCACCTATTACAATTTGCAATAACACCTGTTTCGATTATGCCAATTTCAACTCCACGCAAATTATCGTACCCCATAACGTAGAATGCCAACACATTGACACACTTTCAAACGTAAGGATCTCACGCATTGCTTAGCATTATCATGTGCTTCTCACTGATGAAATAAGCTGTGTTATTCCATTGACAATGCTTGGTGTGATGGTGTGAGGAAGTATGTGGTCATCTTGTGTGCTCTTGGGTACATTCTGGTCGCATTGTCATATGTCTTCAGATTTCTTGGGCTTGAGACGGGTCAGTAACAAAAAATCGCTCGTATACAGTGGTGTACAAATGTACAACGACGATCTTTTATGACACCAACACAACACAATCTCATCAGCCATTCATCATCATCAACAGCATCACCCTCTCCCTCCCCCTTCCCTTTTTGACAGTCCCTGACACTGATTTCTTGTCTCATTATGCCACCAAAGAAGAAGCCAAGAAGAGCAGCAGTTGAGAAGAGCTTTTTTCCAGGAGACCCAAGGTTCTCTATTCCTCTCTCGGCACATGCAGAAGATGTGCAGGCGCTGCAGGAGAATAAGTATTTGAGTACAAACCTGTTGGACTACTTGATCCAAAGAGGAGCTCCATCTCCCACACCACCGTTGCTTCCCTCTCAGGATGAAGATATATCCGCACCACCATTGTACATTGGTGGATTAGCAACAACTTTCTTCATTGAGAAGGCAAATGAACTGGTGCTCGAATCAACGTCGCGAAAGAGCCTTGAAATCATTCGAACGAGCCTGAAGAGCTACAAAGCCACCACCCTTGCCAGGGGATCAAAGCTTGTTGTGCCAATGGTTCATAAGTCACATTTCTTTGTCCTTGTGATTGAGTTGACTGGAAAGCATGGTTGTGAATTCTACAAGGGTATTGAGTGCTACGACTCGATGGATTTTTGCAGTGCACCTACGACAAGGACACGAGGTGCAGCAAGTCATATTCGTGCATTTCTTGCTGAATTTCACAAATTCGCGCTTTACTTTGTCTGTGATGATAAGTTTAAGATAGGTCGCCCTCAAACTCAGGTCAAGCACTGCCCATGTCCGACTCAAGGTAATGTGATTGATTGTGGCCTCTTTTCGATTGGTGTGGTTCTGCACATCATCGACAGTATTCCAATCACCAATGAAACTTTCAAACAAGAACATATGACAAAACTACGTTCTGATTTGGCAACTCACCTTGCCGCTGTTGAAAACTTATCCAAGTATCCACTTCCTTGCAGTGTCATCAGAGGATGCTTTCCCGCATTGCTCACCATGGACGACACCGATGATGGCAGCATTGTGGTTCTTGGAGTATCAAAAAATGCAGAGGACTCAGCAAATGCCGAGTCCTCAACTACTGAAGTTGAGGTCATCATGGACGGAAAAGTATCAACAAATGATGTGTCTGCTAATGTTGCAGAGTCATCCGCAGCCTTCTCATGTAACGTCATTGAGGGTATAGTGGATGGTAATGTAGCAACTAAAGAGTCAGCAGCAAAGGATGCAACACAGTCGCCTGGCATGCTTAAGCTTCTCATGGAAATGATCTCACCGGCAAGCCGTGCCATGAAGAAGTGTGGAGGCAAGATATTGAGATTTGAGGAAGGAGAGGAGAAGAACGATAAGAACGATACTGAAAAGAAGAAGGTTGCTGGCGGTAGCGATATTGTACTAGTGCAAGCCCAGAAGACAGACTCCCAGGGCATGCCAAGTGAAGGTCAGGAACAACAAGGATGCCAACCACTACAAGCACCTAACAAAATGAACACCGACGCAAAAGAGCATGTTGAAGATGTTGTATTTTCCAAACTAGTGAAGGAACTCAAAATTGAGTCCTTCAAAAGCCTTGCTGATGTGACTCCAGTCATGGAGCAATACCAGAAGCAGTCGGGATGTCAGGTTGCGATTCGTCAAGTGAAGGACAAGTTCCGGGTCTACAAATGCGCTGAGCACGTCAACTGTGTGTTCAAGGTTCATGTTGGGAGGAGACGAATAGATGGCAAGTATGTCATCAAGAAGCAATCTGTGTTGCGTCACACAACGGTCCGTTGTCCACTCAAAGCAAGTGATGGGCGACAGTGGAAACAGCGGCGCGCTGAAAAAGTTCAGGAATACATTGAAGAGGCTGCAAAAACGAAGGTTGGAATACCAACTGCCCGAGATGTGATGAAAACCGGATCTCTGAAAGGAGATACTGTGTCTTACTTGGCGCATATGAAATGTGCTGACCATGTTGGCACTCTTTACATTGTTGCTTCTGTATTGTCAGGAGCTAACGAGGTATATCCGATTGGCTTCCTGCTGTCTTCTGGAAATGAAGACCGAGAAACATGGACACACTTCCTGACAAAGCTGAAACAGGCTTGCCCTTTTTTGTGTGAAAGGGATGCGACAACTGAGCTGAATCCTTTCATCTTTATCTCAGATCGTGACAAGGGACTTCAACAAGCCCTGGATGACGTGTTCCCAGACAACACAAACGTGTTGTGTGTCAAGCACATTGAAGCCAATGTGAAGCAGAGGTTTGCACAATGTGCGGCATATGTATTTCGGATTGCAACATTCTCTACTCGGCAGGAGAAGTTCTTCATTGATCAAGTACGGAAGCTAAGACCAGCCGCTGCAACCTACATAGAAAGCATTGATGGATTGTGGAAGAATACATCTTGGCTGGATGAGAACATGAGACTTCCGCCTCGGTATGGAATCATTACATCAAACACAAGCGAATCTGCCAATAGCATGTTCCTTACTCGCAGCATGCCATGGCTCAAGCAATCGAGAAGATTATTGACATCATGACGAGTCGCATTTCAAGAAATAGAATGAAGTATGTTGACAAGAATCCAGATAATGTTGCTGCTGTCTGGCAAAGGATTAGAGAAAAGGGATGCCGGCTTTGATGTGTACGAGTTGGCAAGTGGAGGAGGGCAATATAAGGTAACACCTCAAACACAAGAAATGAGTTCGGGGATCGTGCAACACATAATTGGTAATCGAAAGGTGGTGTACTTGTGGCTTCTGGCAAGATATTGGTATTCCGTGCCGTCACTTCATGGCATGTTTTGAAAATTGAGAGATAGAATGGAATTCACAAGTCTGTTGTCTGAATCACACGATGGCATACCAGACTTTTACAAGTACAAGGCACTGCAGCTTTATGAACCGAACATTGTTCCAGTTGTGGTAGACAATTGGTTATGACGGAAAACAAAGCCTCCACCAAGAATCAAGAGACAACCTGGTAGACCAAAAGTGAAAAGATACCGCAGACGGAGTGAACTCTCTGACCCATCAAAGTCGCCAATTGTGTGTTCCAAATGTAGAGAGCGTGGACACAATCGCCGAACATGTGGAATGAAACCAAAGGTGGTCCTTACAGAGGTTGCTGACAACAAACAAGAAAAGTGTCTTAAAGTAGTTCAAGTTGCATGTATATGTGTTGTGGGTGTTGTTGCTTGATCATGAAGAACAGCTACTTCATGATGAGATTGTGTTGTGTCATGGTGTCCAAAAGATCGTTGTACATTTGTACAGCACCACATAAGATTTTTTGTTACTTACTCCGCCCAAGAAATCTGAAGGCATATGACAATGCGACCAGAATGTACCCAAGAGCACACAAGATGACCACATACTTCCTCACACCAACACGCCAAGCATTGTCAATGGAATAACACAGCTTATTTCATCAGTGAGAAGCACATGATAATGCTAAGCAATGCATGAGATCCTTACCTTGAAAGTGTGTCAATGTGTTGGCATTCTACGTTATGGGTGATAATTTGCGTGGAGTTGAAATTGGCATAATCGAAACAGGTGTTATTGCAAATTGTAATAGGTGATATTGCAAGTTGTGTAAAACATAAATGGTGCTATTGAAAACATGGCAAAAGATAATAGGTGTTTTTGATATAGTAAAAGTTAGCATGCTATTATTGTCATTTGAGGGGGTATATTATAGCCGATAACAGGTGTTTTCAATTTTGGAATAGATAACAGGTACGATAGCAATTTCC